>JAYEVK010000096.1:0-125959 GCA_036346275.1 Otatea glauca | reverse complement strand
TACCAAAGACTTGTGGTTGCACAAAAACACTTAGGTGATAGCATCAAGTTCGGTCCTTAATTGACCCGGTGAGAATCTCCTATCTACGCAGGGAGGTCCTTTTCACGCCTCAAGTTTAACCATAACTCGCCTGTGTCTAAATCATAAGTTTTGAGTTGGAATTTTACCAAATTACACGAAACCATACATCGGTTCCAGTACATTCAAACAAAGTTGCTCAAGCTAGTTTGAAATGTGTCCCATCATTTAAAAGTCGTCTAGTGAGCAAGTCTAAGCAAGTACATAAGTTATTTCACAAGTATTACCTAAGTGACATTAATTAATGTCTACACCAATACTAGGTTACAATGGCGGGTAATCAAATGACAAGGTAAAGGAAATGCATACAATTTGAATTAGCTACCATCACCCACAATATAGCAAGTTTAAAACATACACGCATGCATATAGTTTGATAAAACAACATAACATTGAAAATATGGGATCAAAATGATCAAAGGAGGGTGCTTGCTCGGTTGCTTTTCTTCTCGAATATAATCCGGATCGTAGTGACGCCGTTATCCACTACTACGTAATCAGGCCATCCTTGCGGCATATCATCGCCGGTTGGATCTGAAGCCGGCAGGATAACATATCTCTCGCGGTTCAAAACTTAAGTTGGGGAGATCTTATCACCGCCGGTTCATGCAACCAACCGGAAGTAAAAATCAAGATATCACCGCCGGCTTGAGACAAGAACCGGCAGAGATATATCACTACCGGGTCGTTATTAAACGGCAAAGGATATTATTTTCACGCAATATGATTTTCCTTCACATAGCCTGAGCTTATCATCGCCGGCCGCGCAGAACCGCAGAGTGATAAGTCGCTTATATAACTCGAGACCCCGCTCTCGACGATCGAGCAAAGACAGAGAGGCGCTCTGCTTTGCTCGATTTAGATTATACGATTTGTCTTGAAAAATCTATTAAAATTCATATTGTACTTCTTTTCGAGGTTAGTAATTTGATCTCTATTTTTGTAAATAATAAAAATTGCCACATGGATATTTACATAATGAAAAAGGTTCATGTATTTTCAAATTTTGAAATAATAAAACTTGTTAGATAGATATTTACCTAATGAAAAAATGTTGATGTATTTTAATGTACTCAAAGTATATCCTAAGTATTTACAATTTTTTCAAATTTTAAATAATAAGAAATTGCAAGATGGATATTGACGTTAATGAAAAAGATTGATATATTTTAATATAGTCCAAATATATCCTAACTATTTACAATTATTTTCAATTTTTACAATAATAGAAAATTGCTACATGGATATTTACATAACGGAAAAGGTTGATGTATTTTAATATAGTCAAAATTGCTACATAGGTTTTTAAATCTAATCGCACAATTATTTGTTATTTGCAATTATATGCTTATGTAATGTTTGATTTAATGAATTGTAGATGGACCAAGGTGGATGTATGACACGGATCGCTATGGGCAAAGTTTTTAATGGTGTGAGTTATTTTCTAAACGCGTATCGCGGCAAGAAGTCGAAGAATCTCGCGACTACATGTGTCGTCCATGCGCTGATTGCAAAAATCGTAAGTCGTTTTCATCATAGAGTCGATACGCACACTTGCTTCAAGAGGTTTCAAGGTTGGCTATACCGTTGGACCAAGCACGACTTAAGATGAGATTGTACATGAAGGGCAACACATTGCTAAAGATGACGGAGACAACGATATGACGGCAAGCGAAGATACGCTTGTCGATAGCCACGGCATTTATCCGGACCAAATGTTGCGTGATGGGGAGGAGACTTCACGAGGAAAGAGAGTTTCAAAAGTTCCAACATATGGTACAGACTCCACAACACCATTGTACCCAAGCCGCAAGGAGGAGCACAAAATTGCAAATCAGGCTTACTACTCGCAGCTTGAAGGCAAGCAATGGTTGGTCCGATAAGAGCTTCACCGAGCTGTTATGTTTCTTGGGGATTTGCTTCAGAGGGTAACGGTTGCCTACAAGTACGCACCGGTGCCAAGCAGTTTGTCCGCCTGCTGGGACCGGAAGTACAAAGGATACACGCATGTCCAAACGACAGATGTTGTATCGCAATGAGTTTGCGGACTTGATGGTCGTGGATGTTTGCAAAGCAAAGCGATATAAGAACGATGATGACATCGATAATGACGATGTCGGGTGAAGCTTAAGAAGATGAGATCCCCGTAAGGTGGCGTGGTATTTTCCTATAATTCCCCATCTCAATCGATTGTTTCAGAACAAAAGGCATGCCCAATTGCTACGATGGCACGCAAGAGCGTAAGAAGAATGGAATGCTCGACACCTCGCCGACTCGTGCAATGGAGGAACATCGACGTAAAATATAAGAAGCACTTCGTGCATATGATGTGAGGAATATAAGGTTCGGGTTGAGTACGGATGGGATGAATCCTTTCGCAACATGAGTAGTCGCCATAGCACTTGGCCGGTAACTCTATGTATCTACAACCTTCCTCCTTGGCTTTGTATGAAGCGGAAGTACATTATGATGCCACTACTGATCCAAGGGCCCGTGCAACCTCGGCAACGATATCGATGTGTACCTCAAACCATTGGTTGAAGATCTTCTAATCTTGTGGAACGATGTAGTACGGTATGGGATGAGTATAAAGAGAGAACTTTATCCTACGCGCATTGTTGTTCGTAACCATCAATGATTACCCCGCCTTTGGTAACTCCGTCGCCGCATTTACAAAAGGCTTCAATGGATGCATCCAAAGGCTTAGATGGTACAATTAGCCGGTGGTCAAGAACCGCGAAAAATGTCTTACATATGCATCGTAGGTTCCTCCGCACTCCATAGGATCACCCATACCGCAATAATAAGAGAGCTTTTGACGGGACAAAGGAGATCGCTTAGCTTCAAGAATCACACTAGGAGAGAGATATTTTTGGTCAGAAGGATCTTAAAATTATTCACACGAAAGGGAGCAGGCAAAGACATCTATCCCGAGTTCCCGTGATAAGGCTCTTTGTGGAAAAAGAGATCGGTATTTTGGGTCCTACCCATCGGGCAAGACTTGGAAGTTCAACACGCAATCGACGCCATGCACATAGAGAAGAACGTGTGACAGCTTTGCTTGGTATCTTCATCGATATACCGCAAAACAAAAGATACTCTCCAAACACCTGATGGACCTGAAGATATGAAACTCGTGAAGGAGCTCCATCACAAGACATGGATATGGGAAAAGTACCTTCCCGCAACTGCTACACTGAGCAAGAAAGAAAAAAATTAGCTTGTGCGAATGCTTGCACGGGAGTGAAAGTTCCGTCCGGATACTCGCCAACATAAAGAGACTAGTCTCAATGAAAGACTTAAAATTAATTGGCATGAAGTCTCACGATTGCCACGTGATGATGACGCAGATGCTTCCAATTGCAATTAAGGGTGTTCTGCCAGAGAAAGTCCGAGACCCAATTATAAAGTTGCGTTCATTCTTCAACGCGATTTCAAGAAGGCCATCGATCCATTGAAACTAGATAAGCTCATAGGAAGACGTGGTCCACACTCTCTCGCAGTTCGAGATGTGATTCTCCATCTTTTTTTGATATTATGGTCCATCTCATTGTTCACATTGTGAAAGAGATATGGATTCTCGGTCCCATGTTTCTACATCAGATGTATCCTTTTGAGAGGTTCATGGGGGTTATAAAGAAACATGTTCAGAATCGACATCTACCGAAGGTTGCATTATAGATGGTTGGGGAACCGAGGAGGTCATTGAGTTCTGATCGATTACATGGATCTCAAACTGATTGGTGTGCCTACATCACTAAGATGAGGGTAGGCTATGGGAAAAGGGACAACTGGCAGAAATCACCCAGACAAACAATCTAGCTTCATTCACACAAGCACATTTCGCAGCTTTGGGACAATCGGCTTGTGGTGGCCTCAGATGTCAACATGCACAAGAGCATGTTATCCAGAACAAACCCAAATAAGTCGAGGGTTGGATCGTGAGAGAGCATAGACATAACTTCGGCAATTGGTTGCGAGGGCACATGATGCATATGGAGACAGTGCGCTCATTGAAAGTGTTGGCTCAGTGGACCGTCAACTACAATTCTGGACATTCCAAGGATAATGATATAAATGGTACATTTTATACAAGAGCACAAGATAAAAAGAGTCCAACCAAAACAAAGAGATCCAGTGATAGATGCCTACGATAGAACAGTAAATAGGAAAACCTACTACGGATTCATAGAAGAGATTTGGGAGCTTGATTATGGACCTTGAAGGTCCCTCTCTTCTGGTGTCAATAGGTAAGACTTCCAAGGGGCATGAACATTGACAAGTACGGTATTGTAACAAACCCTAATTTTTGCTCTAATTTGAATTTTGAAGTATTTTTGTGAATTTTTGGGAAATTATTTAAGTTAATTTGGATTTATTCAAATAGGACTTTTCTTGAAAACAATTAAATAATGGAAAAGTTTTTGTAAAGTTTTATTGCAAATATTTTAATGGAGTTCCAAACATCTCAAAGTAATTTCGAATTTTTCCGAATTTTTCGCTATTTTAAAAGCTCCAAATGATTTAATTGAATTTCTCGGAATTATTTTAAATGTGAAATGTTTTAAAATCACATGAACAGTAATGGGCCGAGCCCATTATCGCGCGTGTCGCCGCCCAACCGCTAAAACCCTAGCGCCGCCTCTCAAGCCGTCCGATCCGGATCGAACGCTGTGGAGTGTGCCACGCCGCTCGCGACGCGCGAGCCTTCTGATCGCCACCGCGACGGACGCTGCGGATTGCGCCACGCCGGTCGCCTCGATGAGATCACCGGAGCTAATGCCGCCTACCGCTTCCGCTGCTTCGCCACCAGAAGCCGCAGACGCCGAGGCCCCTTTATGCACCGAGTAGCGCGCTCGACAGAGCCCTTTCGCCGCGTCTTTTGACTCCTCGTGACGCACGCACGAGACCTCTCTAGCGCTCGAGCGAAGCTCGCCATAGTTGCGCTCTTTGTGCCGCCGCTGTTTTTGCTTCCTCTCGCCGCCGTCTGGCCGCTTCGCCGGCTTCGACCTGCCCGAAGTTCACCGGCAAGACGCGACGAGTGGACCACTTCTTCACCGAGAAGCCCGCAGCGCCGCCGCCGAGGTCATCTTCCCCGCTCCGCGAACCTTCGCTTTTCGCCACACCTCGCCGACCGCGCCCGACCGTCCGACGGCATCGCTCGCTTCTCGTGAGTCCGCGTAGCCTCCATCTTCAGATGTTTAGATTGAATCGTGGTCGTGGATCTTGATGTACGGCTTGGATTAGATCTAGTTTCGCGATATGTTTTGTCTTAGCCGCTGGATTGTTAGTGGATGCGTAGGATTGAGCCACGCCGCGCCTGAGCAAGAAACCGCCGGTACCGTGAGGCCGTTAGATTAGATCTAAACGGTAGAGATTGATCTGGTTTTGCCCTAAGGATCCGCGCCGCTCAGATTTGAACGTCGCGGCGGAGATGGCACCGCACGCCAAATCACGCGGTTGACGCTGCGGCATTTTGACCGGGCGAGACCCGATCCAAACGGCCGATTTCGGCGCATCGTCGCGATTGGCGCTGCGGTCGCCGCTGGAACCGAGACGCCGCAGCTGGCGGCGCGTGCCGCCGTTGGATCTAAGCGCGCCATTGGATGTGCGACGCGGAG
Organism: Otatea glauca; assembly: GCA_036346275.1. Taxonomy (NCBI): domain Eukaryota; kingdom Viridiplantae; phylum Streptophyta; class Magnoliopsida; order Poales; family Poaceae; genus Otatea; species Otatea glauca. The sequence goes on along the minus strand of JAYEVK010000096.1, from coordinate 120,260 downwards.
GCGCGGAGGCGGCCGCCGCAACCGCTGCCGGGGTAGATCCGACCGCGGATGAGCGAGCGGTCCGATCTTGCCGCAATGTCGCGTCGGGATTGGCTGCAGATCGCCGGGCCGACGCCACGGGCCATGCCACCCGGTGCATGAGCACTTGCCGCCACCCACGGCGGGACCGTGAGCCAACCGTGGACCCAAATTTTCATGAATCAAGCAACGTGGCGCACTCAGAGGTCGCCATCGCGTCGTGGCCGACGCCAAGAATGACGCTATAAATATTTTTATATATAAAAATTTTTCGATCCAAATTCATTTCTGTGCTGACGCCATCATGACGCGATGTCGACGCCATTTATGCGAATTTCCAGTATAAAATAATTCAGAAAAATCGTATTTTCTTAATTTCTGATTTTTAGATTTTATTCAAAATTCAAATGACTATAACTTTTGCATTTTAACTCGATTTGGGTGATTCAAATTTCTAAAAATTCATAAAATTATGAGCTATTTAATGGTGAATTTTATTTGAATTTTGAGGTCATCTAGTCTTCTGTATTAGCTATTTATTGTATCTTTTGTTTGTACGCCAGAGACGCAAATTTGCCTGAAAGTTTCGAGGAAGAATTCGTCGCTCAAGACCAAGCTTCGAACACCACCAGCAACTCTTTGAAGGCAAGTGATGCTTTGATCATTTTGATCCCAGATTTTAAAATGTAATTTATGCTTTGAAACTATGCATGCTAATTATTTAAAATGAATTTAAATTAATTTGGGATAATGTAGTTAATCAACCCATTTTGTTATGCCACCTTGAATTATTAATTGTATGCCCTAAATCATTGTCACCCTAAGTTTGATTATATTAGTTGGATGTTAATATTGTGCCAACACGGAGGCTAGACCGTGAGTAGATGCTTAGCCTTGCAAAATGAGTCATGAATGATCTTTCGTAGAAATGCTACAAAATTGACTAATGGAATATTGAATGTATTTTGAAAGTGGTGTGATGATGCCACATGATGATATGGAAGTATGGTGACTGTGTGGTACCATATTGATGTTGAGTTATTGCCTGCATGTGTTGCACAACAATCAATGGGGTGGGAAATGTTTTAGACTCGGGGCAAGTGGCAAGAGGTCGTGTGTGCTCTGTGGCCTGTGTGGCGTAGGGGTTGATGAGTGATGTGAGTCTGTAGCTACATTGGGTCAGGTGCCATCGTTGAGTGTTGGAAGTCTTACCTTGGTCGGCTTAAGGACTTCACCTTGCAAGCCTTTGATCCGAGTCACCTGCATAACCACATGTCCGATATGGGATGACCTAGTTGACTAGGGTTCTGATATCTTCCTCTCGATACTCGGGGTGACAAAGACATGTGGGTGTATCTCGCATGGGGGAGCGCACTGCGGCTACGGCTTGGTGCCCATCCAACTGATTGGCCGGTCCTATACTTCGGCTCGGTGAGGGAAGTGATAGTGAAGGCAATACACGAGAGGTTCTTTGGTTAAGGTAGAGGTTCTCGAAAACTTTGTTGCGTGACAATCACTGTGGTGGTGAGCTCAGATCTTGTGGGTAAAGTGTACAACCTCTGCAGAGTGTCAAAACTATTCAATAGCCGTGTTTCACGGAATTGAGCATTGCTCGGGATTACAAATAAGGGTAGATTTTCAAACAAAACATGGAAGGGGTGGTCAGTGTGCCAAGTGTTAAAATGAATCATAAGGTGTGTGCCGAGAAACCTCATGGAAAACCATTTGAAATTATTATTACGTATAACTGTCTCATCGCTTAATCTAACTAAGATATTGGTTAAAAATGTCGCTGATGCAAAAGAACCATTTAAGCCAATCCTTTGGAACAAGATCTCGATATAGTAATAGTGTCGCATTCTGGCATTACTTGTTGAGTGCCTGTGTACTCACCCCACCTTGCTTTCAACCCCAACATCGTGGAGGAGACTACACTGGGCTTGGGAGGAGGAGTACATCGAGGACACGATGAACTAGGGCAAGCCTGCTTAGTTGCCCAGTGGCAAGATGAAGGCTTCCACGACCTTTTTTTATGTTCCGCCGCTATTTCTTTACTTTGATTAATGAAAGCCCTGTGTGGTCGACCCATCTGTAAGGAGACCATAAGGTCGCATAACCTCGGTTTATATACATGTTTGCACTATTTATTCTTATATCTTCGTGAATGTCCGTGATGTGCAACCCGTATGATGACAGGTGCTAGCGTGATCCTCGACTTGCATGTAATACACAGTAGGGTCCGGATTTGGTGTTCGGTCCCCGACGCAGGTGGTATTAGAGCCAAAGTTTATCGAGGCCTTGACCCTAGTTTGGTTGTGCCTAGGAGGGTAAAACTATTTTCTAAAAACCTAATCAACTTGAGCAAGAATGTCAAAGAAATCTCGACTTACCTCTTCTCCCTTATTCATACTCTATGCTGAATTTTTATTATTCTCATTTGATTTAAACAAGGTTTGTTTTGGCAGTATGAGGATGATCCATACCTATGGAGAGCGCAGACCGAGGATACGCCGCAGAGTTATGGCGATGATGCATGCTGCTTCGGAGGTTTTGACATGCACCACCGATCGAGGGACTTCGTGGTACGGGCAGGACTTGACGTCGCCTGGATGTCAAGATCACAAAGGTATGCTCGAAAGGACGAGGCGAGCCGCCCCATCTACATTTCCCGGTCGAGGTCTTCTTTGAGGTCGAATCAGAGAGACTGCGCATGACAGCGATGCTAGCGGCGATTGCCCGACTTACTCCACAGAGTTGACTCACGCACCTCAACGCTCATCCTCCACTTCACCGCAGGAAATGATAGGTACCATCACCAAGAAATCGCCCAAAGGTCGAATGTTCAGATCACCGTAATCGGGCACAGATCGAGGAACCTCTCGTGCAAAGTGAAGATCATCACTTAGAGAAGTGCCTATAGTCAATGAATATCCGGATGTTTTCCTAAGATTTACCTCGAATGCCGCCAGATAGAGATATCGAGTTCGTGATAGAGCCGGTTCCGTGGACAGCTCCCATAGCTAAGAGACCTTACAGATGTCCACAGAGGAATTGGTGGAAATGAAGAAACAAATTGAAGAGTCACTGGAAAAGGATTTATAAGGCCTAGTTCATCGCCATGGGGAGCACTCGCTCTTATTCGCCAAGAAGAAGGACGGAGTTTTAGGATGTGTATAGACTATCGTGCACTCAATGATGTGACGATAAAGAATAAGTATCCTCTACCCAGATCGATGATTTGTTTGACTAGCTAAGAGGAGCAGGAGTCTTCTCAAAATTGATCTCCGATCGTGATACCATCAATTGAAGATCCGATCGAGGATATTCTCAAGACTGATTGCCAAGATATGGACACTACGAGTTTACAAAGTGATGTCCTTTGGTTTGACAAATGCACCAAAGATATTTTATGAACTTAATGAATAAGGTTTTTATGGAATACTTGACAAGTTCGCGTCAGATTCATAGATGATATCCTTATCTATTCCAAGACGAGAGAAGAGCACGCCGAGCATTTGAGGCTAGTCCTTGAAAAGTTGAGAGAGCAAAGCTTGTTTGCAAAATTTAGCAAATGTGATTTCGGAAGAATAAAGTTGAATTTCTTGGACACATTATGACTGCAGCAGAGTTGCGGTAGATCCAAAGAAAGTGGAGACGGTTCTGCATTGGGAGCAACCCAAGTCGGTAACCCAAACTGTAGTTTCCTTTGAATGGCGGGTATTACCATCGATTCATCGAAGGATTCTCTACGATTAAGTAGACCTCTTACGAATTGTTGAAAAAGGAAAGGAAATTCCTATGGACACCGAGTGTGGAAGAGTTTTGTGGAGTTGAAGAGAAGATTAACATCGCACTGTATTTAGTTTTACTCGACGCTCATCAAGACTTTGACATCTTTTGTGATGCATCGCGTCAGTGATTGGGATGCGTGTTGATGCAAAATAGGAAGGTAATTGCATATGCATCGAGGCAATTGAGGCCACATGAGGGGAACTATCCGACTCATGATTTGGAATTAGCCGCCGTGGTGCATGCACTAAAGATATGGCGCCATCATCTCATCGGAAATAGATGTGAAGTGTATACGATCATAAAAGTCTTAAGTATATCTTCACGCAAGTGACCTAAATATGAGGCAAAGAAGATGGTTAGAGTTAATCAAGGATTATAATGTGGGAATTCACTACCATCCCGTAAAGCCAACGAGTGGCGTACGCCTTGAGCGTAAAGAACCACAGTGTTAATATGTCGATGGAAATAAGTCAAAGGAATTGTGTAAGGATTTCCGTAATTAGAACCGAAATGGTACCGTAAGGATTCCTAGCAACTTTGAAGTAAGGCCTACCTCGAAGATCGATCAAGGAAGGGCGTAAAGATGATGATAAGATCAAAAGAATTAAGGGCAAAATGGATGAAGGCAAAGCAAAAGATTTCAAACCGGATGAACAAGGTACTATGTGGTTTAAAGGGCGATTTGTGTAAATCTAACAAAAAGGAGTTGAAGTAGCTAATTCTAGAGGAGGCTCATGACTCCAGAGTACTCAATTCATCCAGAAGTGCGAAATGTATCAAGATTTAAAGGAAAGATTTTGTGGCCAAGCATGAAACGAGAAGTCGCCGAATATGTTGCATTATGTGACATATGCCAAAGAGTCAAAGCTATGCACCAAAGACCAAAGCAGGCTATTACAACCCTTAAAGATACTCGAATGGAAATGGAAGAAATTGGTATGGATTTCATAACCGGATTACCTGTAACGCAAAGTGGATATGATTCCATATGGGTCATAGTGGATCGCCTAACCAAAGTGGCACATTTCATACCGTGAAGACCACTTATTCCGAGACCGCTAGCGTAACTTTATATGGCACGGATCGTTCGCTTGCACGGAGTACCAAGAAGATAGTATTTGATGAGGTACCCAATTTACCTGCATTTTGGGGTAAGCTACATGAGGCAATGGGGACTCGCTTGAACTTCAAGATACCTACCATCCATGCATGCATGGTCAAACCGAGAGGGTTAACCAGATATTAGAGGATATGTTGAGGGCATGTGCCTTAGCATATTCCAACTCATGGGACAAGTGTTTGCCTTATGCCGAAGTTTAGTTACAACAAGCTTATCAAGCAAGTTTACTGATGTCTCCATTTGAAGCTTTGTATGGTCGGTCCTCGCAAACACCATTGAATTGGAATGAGATCAAGCGAACGACACGCCTTTTGGACCGATATTCTTCGTAGCTAAAGAACAGACGCTCGATCGTGGGAAAGATTGAAGATTGCACAATCAAGGCGTAAGAGTTATGCCGACAACCGCCGCAGGGAACCGAAGCTTTGAACCCAAGATTTTGTGTACCTTAGAGTCACACCTCTCAAAGGAGCCGAGGTTCCATGCAAAAGGGAAACTCGCACTCAGATACGCTCTGACCATTCAAGATCTTGAGCCGCAGAGGTGAAGTTGCTTATCGCTTGAGTTACTACAGCTTTGGCAGAGTGCATGATGTATTTCATGTATCACAATCAAGAAGTGTCTTCGAAAATACCGGAGGAGCAAACACCTTTGGAGGCAATTGATCTGCAGGAAGATCTCGACTTACAAAGAACATCCGGCGAAGATTCTCGGACGAATGGACAGAGAGACAAGGAACAAGTCAACACGCTTCGCAGAATTCAATGGAGTAAACCATTCGGAAAGTGAAGCCACGGGAACGGAAGAAGACTCAAGAAGGAGTTTCCTAACCTATTTCTCAGATACCAATCTCGGGACTAGATTCTCGTTATGGGGAGGTTTGTAACACCCTAATTTTTGCTCTAATTTGAATTTTGAAGTATTTTTGTTTTTTTTTGTGAATTTTTGGGAAATTATTTAAGTTAATTTGGATTTATTCAAATAGGACTTTTCTTGAAAACAATTAAATAATGGAAAAGTTTTTGCAAAGTTTTATTGCAAATATTTTAATGGAGTTCCAAACATCTCAAAGTAATTTCTGGAATTTTTCTGGAATTTTTCTGCTATTTTAAAAGTGTAAGATCATGTGTCAAAAATTGGCTTAGTGATGAAATTGGCATTGCAAAGTGGTTGTGCTCATGGCATGTGTGGTGCTTTTGCATATGCCGCTTCGTATGTTTACTTGATATGCTTGTGATAGCATGGTAATGGTTTTGCTTTATGCAATGCGCCGTGTGAGTGGTTGCATGGATTGATGTTGAGTCAAGTCGTGACTTGTGCTCGGAGTTGTTTCTGTTTACTCATGTGCGTGTTGCTTGAGGCTTAACGTGGTCGGCGACGGACCGAACTAGGTTCATGGAGGAACCGAGGTTCGGACTAGGTTCGTGGAGGAACCGAGGTCTTAGTGGTCAAGGATGTCATGCGACGCTCGGCCAGAGAACGTGCACATAGAGGCCGTTAGTCACGCGAGCGCAGGGGCCGTCCGCAAGCGCTTGTAATTGATCGGGGCAGCTTGCATGTATTGGGCTATGTTGGGCGATGGATATGCATGCGAACTGTTGCTCATTATAAATAGGAGAGGGCTGTCTCTCGCTTAGACGAGAGAGCTAGGTTTTAGGGTTTGTACTCTTTGTTTGGAGTACTTAACCAAATTAGACAAAAAGAAATAAAATCAATTTCTTCTTGCGCCTGAGTTCCTTGCAATGAGCGTGACGAGAAGCGAAGGAAAATCGCGAGGCTACAGAAACATCCACGCCATGCTGATTCGCTATTTGCTACTGTTCATGCGAGGTTACTGCTCATACGACCGCCGGCTTTCGGGTTTGTTCGCGCGTGGTTTGCTACAAGATTCGAATTTTTAGTTTGGTCGCTTGGCTTCGATTTAGTAGATTGATTCTTTGTCTCTCTTGATTCAACAAGTTTAATCTTGATTTGATCCATCTAAAACCTTTCTAGGTATCAATTTAGAGTTCCTGAAAGTTTCGCTGGTTAATCTTTTGTAGATTGTGATTAATCACGAAATTAGGGTTTGGTCAATTCTCGTCATAATCTGTCACAGCATACTTGCGAGGTTAATAACTTTTGATCCGTAGGTCCGATCGAGTTGATTCCTTTTGACTAGATTCGTATTGGAATCTGGTTTCTACAGTTCAAATTGCAGGTCAATCCGACGGTTGGATCTCCAGAAATTAGCGATTTACCGAATGCATCTAACTCTGTTTTGTTGAATACGAAGCAATTATTTGAGTCCGAATTGGGGTGAAGTTTTAGTAGATCAAAAATTTGATTTTAGCTTCCGCGCAATCATTCACCCCTCTCGATTGCTAGATTAGTATATTTCGATCCTACAAGTGGTATCGAGCACGGTTTTTCTAATTTATCTTAACCGTGATTAGATTCATGGATCGTTATTCGACAAAACCGTGTGTTCGATGGTGTTGATTTTCAGCTTTGGAAGGCCAAGATGGAGGCGCATATCCAAGCGCAGGGCTTCGCAATTTGGGAGAAGGTTTACAAGCCGCACGAAGTTCCTCGAGAACGACAACGCCAACGACGCCAATCGTGCACATGTTGAAGCAAATAGCAAGGCCCGCAACTTGATCATCCAGTGGCTTGGGACGCAGCGACTCGATCGAGTAGTTCATCTTCGATCCGCATATGAGGTATGGAAATCTCTTTGTGACTATCATGAGGGATCAAACATCACAAAGAGGTTCGCCAAGATATTTACAAAAAGAATATATGCGCTTGAGATGAAACCCGTGAGTCTCAGATGACTTCTTTGCACGCTTTAATAAAATTCTTAGCAATTTACGTGTCGTTGGGGTTAGCTATGACGATGTCGCTAATGCTAGACAATTGCTTGGTGCATTAGACATGTCTATTTGGGAGATGAAAGTTACATCCATTAGAGAATCAATCATCATGAGTACACTTACTTTAGATGTTCTTTTCTCTAAATTAAAAACTCATGAATTGGATGTTCTTGCTAGGAAGAATGATCACAAATCAATTGCTTTGACCTCCCAATCTAGCATGTCTCATAATAATGCTTCTTCAAGTTTTGCTTTGTCTTTCTTATCTTCACTAACCGATGAATGATTGAGGAATTTCCTGAAGAAGACTTGGCATCACTCTCTTCTCGCTTTAATAAAGCTTTGCGTATGTGAGAATGAGGAAGAGAGTTGATGGTGGCCCTCCAAGATGCTATCGCTGTGGTGATCTCAACCACATTCGTCCAAATTGTCCTAAACTTGCGTGTAAATCATCGAAGGAGGAGAAAGAGACAAAGTACAAGCGCCCATTCAATGACAAGAAGAAAAGGAGCTTCCTAAATAGCAAAGTTGTGCATCGAGTTCTTTCAAAGACTTGAACAAGTCAACTTGAGTGATGTAGACTCAAAGCAAGTGATGAAGATACAATATCCAAAGGTAAGACGAGACAAGACTTGACGAGCTTGTGTCTCATGGCAAGTATGGACAGCTCAACCAAGATGAACTTGATGCTGAGGGAAACGAGGTAAATCCTTCTTACGATGAGCTTTCAGATGTCATGTTGTTCGCCTTGGTACGCTTTTAGAGAAAAGAAACAAGAAAATTAAGAAACATGATGTTTTGATTGAATCTTTGAATGCTGAAATTGCTAGACTTAAATCCTTGATTCCTGATGATGATGCTTGCAAATCATGTGACTTAATTTATTCCGAGCTTACTTCACTAAGAAATGTTCATGCTTCAACTCTTGATAAGCTTAGAGATGAAATTGAGAAGAATGAGAAACTTGTTGCTTTGAATTGCAAACAAATTAAAGATGCTAGTTCCTCTACTTCTAATTTGGATGAATCAACTTCTTGTTCTAAATGTTCAATTCTTGAATTGAAGTTGCATGATGCTAATGCTAGAGTTTCTCAAATGACAAATGATTTGCTCACGAATGAGGTTCTTTCATGCTCAACTTGTTGCAACCAAAAAGGAAAAGTGGACGTTTTTGTAATAATTGTTTAACTCTTTCTCGAAAGGTTGATTACTTGAAAATCTTTAGAACGCTTCACTAAAGGAAAGAAAAACCTAAACATGATTTTGGATCAATCAAGGGTTAGCATTCATAACAAAGGTTTAGGTTTTGATTCTTATACTCATCATAAATCACATGCTCCCATCGTTGTTAAGGCTCTTGAAAGTGAAAATTTTGAAATTGTCAATGAGCCTAAGAAAACTGCTTTTAAGTCTCATTGAATTTTATCTTCTACTATAATGAATGCAAATGTTGCTTCCACTTCTAAAGCTAAACATCGTGTTAAGTACACTTGCACTCATTGTGGTAGAGATGGACACTTAGTAGATTTTTGCTTTAGACTAGCCAAACAACAAAAGAAAGAAAATGCAAAGGCTAGGTCTAATTTCGCATGCACGCTTTACTCCTCATTATGTGCCTAGGGTGATGCAAACACCTTTTGTTGCTAGAAACACGAGAAAGGGCAAATTTGATTTTGTGCATAAGAATACTCGTGTTGTGCCTATTACTATGTGTCGGTGTCTCAAGATCGATCCCTAAATGCTTTATTTCTAACCCTAGTACCGAGGCCTCGACATCTTCTAGTGCTATGTAGGTTTTTCAGATGCGGTTGGAGAACGTAAGCTTAGTGGATCTTGGTCTTTGTAAGATGTGATCAAGACTTGGATGGTTCTCACCCTTGAGATGGCCTTCAAGAGGCATGTGCGATAATTCTTCACCTACTTTGTGAGCTATTTTATACACTCATATCTTTTACATTCACGTATATCTAATTGTGGTATGAGATGAGATGTTTGCTTATATGCTCATATGTATCCCCGCATGTTCAATTATGTTATATCTTAAATCATGCCTTTTCATGTTCAAGATTTATTTATCATGATTCATACTTATGCTTAATCAACATACCGTGATAACTCAAACACATGTATATCATCACCTCTCTTTGATTTCATTGGTTATTTGTTTGAGGGGAGTTAATGGACTTTTGGTGAAAATTTATTTCGCTTGCCTAGTGAGAGGACTGTTCTTTTAGACTTTTGTTTATAAAATTAATCCCACTGGGTGACAATTTTGAAGAAAGTTTTAAGATGTTGTTTTGAGGGGGAGTTTGTGAAAACTTTGTAAAATTTTGTTAACATACTTTTATTTTGTGTGTTTCGTAAATGAAAAACAAAATGAAAAACAATGAAAAGTAATGAGCATTATATATCATACATATATGTCATTTGAAGCCATGTTTATGCTACAAGGTCATTGCAACTTCATGTTTATGCATATATGGTGTAGTTTATGTCATGACTATTTAATTGGAATGACAACTTGAATTAAATCTTGTCATGGTTGAACCTTCTTGGCTATCTTGATTCTCGCTCAAAAAGTGCTAAATATGAAATTTATCAAAATTATGCTAAAGCTCAAAGAGTGATTGTTGGTAAATGCAAGATCAAGGTTATGTACTATCGCACTTCTTCTTTACGAGACCGCTTATCATTGCACTTTGATATGAACTTGGAAGAGGTTGTGTATGACCAAACTATGAAACCTAAGCTTATGAAATGAGGCTTGGCATAGTTGAAAAGTAAGGTGATGGTGCATATAATTCCTTGTAATTGTTATTGTTGCAATCAATCAATGAATCAGCTTTTCAAGTATCAATAAAGTGCACAAAATTCAATGTTTTCGTGTTTTGAGATTGTTGAGAAAGGGAGATCATGCCATGCAATAAATTGTTAATAATACTTAATTTCTAGTTATGCTTATTCTACATTGTCTATGTGTAGATTTGAGGGTGCAAGTATTTTTGATAGCATGACTTGGTGATGAATTTGCAACATTTGTGGATGACTTAGAATGCTCATTACATAAAAAAATTGTCAATTTAAAAACAAAAAAGATTTTGTTTTCTCTTTTGTGTTCTTGATGAATCCATTGTCAAAGGGGAGAACTTTGCCACTTTGGAGAACTTTTACATGCACTTTACACATGCACATGTTCTTGTATAAGTGATATTCAATCATTCACTCACATTATTCTTCTTAGGGGAGATTTTTCTTATTTTCACCTAGGGAGTTTTTCACTTTATGATTTGTCAAAGGGGAGATTTTGTGTTTTCACTTTGGCTTTTGATTTTGAAACCTTTGATTTCAAAACTTTTCTTGCGAGGTGAATGCCAATGTTCAATTTATTGGTGTTGCCAATGTTTTCATCAAGGGGAGATTGTAAGATCATGTGTAAAAATTGGCTTAGTGATGAAATTGGCATTGCAAAGTGGTTGTGCTCATGGCATGTGTGGTGCTTTTGCATATGTCGTTTCGTATGTTTACTTGATATGCTTGTGATAGCATGGTAATGGTTTTGCTTTATGCAATGCGCCGTGTGAGTGGTTGCATGGATTGATGTTGAGTCAAGTCGTGACTTGTGCTCGGAGTTGTTTCGTTTACTCATGTGCAGTGTTGCTTGAGGCTAACGTGGTCGATGACGGACCGAACTAGGTTCATGGAGGAACCGAGGTTCGGACTAGGTTCGTGGAGGAACCGAGGTCTTAGTGGTCAAGCGATGTCATGCGGGACGCTCGCCAGAGAACGGTGCACATAGAGGTCGTTAGTCACGCGAGCGCGCAGCGGCCGTCCGCTGCGCTTGTAATTGATTGGGGCGCTTGCATGTATTGGGCTATGTTGGGCCGTATGGATATGCATGCGAACTGTTGCTCATTATAAATAGGAGAGGGCTGTCTCTCGCTTAGATGAGAGAGCTAGGTTTTAGGGTTTGTACTCTTTTGTTTGGAGTACTTAACCAAATTAGACAAAAGAAATAAAATCAATTTCTTCTTGCGCTGGAGTTCCTTGCGTGCAAAGTTTGACGAAGCGAAGGAAAATCGCGAGGCTACAAGAAACATCCACGCTACAGTGATTCGCTATTTGCTACTGTTCATGCGAGGTTACCGCTCATACGCACCGCCGCTTCGGTTTGTTCGTGCGTGGTTTGCTACAGTATTCTGAATTTTTAGTTTGGCTGCTCGGTTTCGATTTAGTAGATTGATTCTTTGTCTCTCTTGATTCAACAAGTTTAATCTTGATTTGATCCATCTAAAACCTTTCTAGGGTATCAATTTAGAGTTCCTGAAAGTTTCGTTGGTTAATCTTTTGTAGATTGTGATTAATCACGAAATTAGGGTTTGGTCAATTCTCGTCATAATCTGTCACAGCATACTTGCGAGGTTAATAACTTTTGATCCGTAGGTCCGATCGAGTTGATTCCTTTGACTAGATTCGTATTGGAATCTGGTTTCTACAGTTCAAATTGCAGGTCAATCCGACGGTTGGATCTCCAGAAATTAGCGATTTACCGAATGCATCTAACTCTGTTTTGTTGAATACGAAGCAATTATTTGAGTCCGAATTGGGGTGAAGTTTTAGTAGATCAAAATTTGATTTTAGCTTCCGCAATCATTCACCCTCTCGATTGCTAGATTAGTATATTTCGATCCTACAAAAAGCTCCAAATGATTTAATTGAATTTCTCAAATTATTTTAAATGTGAAATGTTTTAAAATCACATGAACAAAGAATGGGCCGAGCCCATTATCGCGTGCGTGTCGTCGCCCAACCGCCTTGAAACCCTAGCGCCGCCACCCAAGCCGTCCGATCCGATCGAACGCTCGTGAGTGTGCCACGCCGCTCGCGACGCTGTGAGCCTTCGATCGTCGCCGCGACGGATGCGCGGGATTGCGCCACGCCGGCCGTCTTCGCGAGATCACCGGAGCTAATGCCGCCGACCGCTTCCGCTGCTTTGCGCGCAGAAGCGCACGCCGAGGCCCCTTTATGCACCGAGAGCGCGTCCGAGAGAGCTCCTTCGGCGTTTTTTGATTCCTCGCACGCACGCCGAGACTCTCTAGCGCCGAGCGAAGCTCGCCAGAAGGCGCTTTGTGCCGCCGTTGTTTTTGCTTCCTCTCGCCGCCGTCTGCCGCTTTCGCCGCGGTTCGACCCTGCCCGAAGTTCACCAAGCAAGACGATCGAGTGGACCACTTTTCTCGCCGAGAAGTTTCGCAGCCGCCGCCGAGGTCATCTTCCCCCCCGAGAACCTTCGCTTCTTCGCCCAACCTCGCCGGTCGCGCCGACCGTCCGATTTGCATCGCTCGGTTCTCGTGAGTCCGCGAGCCTCCATCTCTCGTAGATGTTTAGATTGAATCGTGGCGCTGGATCTTGATGTACGGCTTGGATTAGATCTAGTTCCGCGATATGTTTTGTCTTAGCCGCTGGATCGTTAGTGGATGCGAGGATTGAGCCACGCCGCGCCTTGAGCAAGAAACCGCCGGTACCGTGAGGCCGCTAGATTAGATCTAAACGGTAGAGATTGGATCTGGTTTGCCTTGGCGATCCGCGCCGCTCAGATTTGAACGCGCGGCGGAGATGGCACCGCACCGCCAAATCACGCGTTGACGCTGGGCATTTTGATCGGGCGAGACCAGATCCACCGCCGATTTCGGCGTATCGTCGCGATTGCGCCGCTGCGGTCGCCGCTGAACCGAGACGCCGCAGCTGGCGGCGCGGTGCGCCGTTGATCCGAGCGCGCCATTGGATGCGACGCGTGGAGGCGTGGAGGCGGCGCGCGAACCGCTGCCGGTGGGGGAGATCCGACCGCTGGATGAGCGAGCGGCTCGATCTTGCCGCGTGTCGCGTCGGATTGGTCAGCGCGATCGTCAGCCGACGCCACGGCTTGCGCCACCCGGCATGAGCACAAGTCGCCACCACGGCGGACCGTAGCCAACCGCGGACCCACCATGAACCAAGCAACGGGCGGCACTCAGAGGTCGCCACGCGGTCGTAACACGCCGCGAATGACGCTATAAATATTTTTATATATAAAAATTTTTCGACGAAATTCATTTCGTGCCGACGCCATCATGACGCGATGTCGACGCCATTTATGCGAATTTCAAGATAAAAATAATTCAGAAAAATCGTATTTTCAGATTTTATTCAAACTTCAAATGACTATAACTTTTGCATTTTAACTCGATTTGGTGATTCAAATTTCTAAAAATTCATAAAATTATGAGCTATTTAATGGTGAATTTTATTTGAATTTTGAGGTCATCTAGTCTTCTGTATTAGCTATTTATTGTATCTTTTGTTTGTACGCCAGAGACTAAATTTGTCTGGAAAGTTTCGAGAAGAATTCGTCGTCAAGACCAAGCTTCGAACACCAACCAGCAACTCTTTGAAGGCAAGTGATGCTTTGATCATTTTGATCCCAGATTTTAAAATGTAATTTATGCTTTGAAACTATGCATGCTAATTATTTAAAATGAATTTAAATTAATTTGGGATAATGTAGTTAATCAACCCATTTTGTTATGCCACCTTGAATTATTAATTGTATGCCCTAAATCATTGTCACCCTAAGTTTGATTATATTAGTTGGATGTTAATATTGTGCCAACACGGAGGCTAGACCGTGAGTAGATGCTTAGCCTTGCAAATGAGTCATGAATGATCTTTCAGAGAAATGCTACAAAATTGACTAATGGAATATTGAATGTATTTTGAAAGTGGTGTGATGATGCCACATGATGATATGGAAGTATGGTGACCTGTGGTACCATATTGATGTTGAGTTATTGGCTGCATGTGTTGCACAATAATCAATGGGGTGGGAAATGTTTTAGATCGGGCAAGTGGCAAGAGGTCAGGTGGCACCGTGGGCCTGTGGCAATGGGTTGATGAGTGATGTGAGTCCTGTGTCACATTGGGCCCGTGCCATCATTGAGTGTTGGAAGTCTTACCTTGGCCGCTTAAGGACTTCACCTTGCAAGCCTTTGATCCGAGTCACCCGTACAACCACATGTCTCGATATGGGACAGACCTAGTTGACTAGGTTCGATATCTTCCTCCGATACTCGGGGTGACAAGACACAGGGGTGTATCTGTATGGGGAGCGCACTGCATACGGCTTGGTTCCCATCCAACGGTGATTGGCCGTCCTATACTTCGCCTGTGTTAGGAAGCGATAGTGAAGGCAATAACGAGAGGTTCTTTGGTTAAGGTAGAGGTTCCCGAAAAGCTTTGTTATGACAATCACCTGTGTGGTGAGCGGCCAGATCTTGTGGGTAAAGTGTACAACCTCTGCAGAGTGTCAAAACTATTCAATAGCCGTGCTCACGGAATTGAGCATTGCTCGGGATTACAACAAGGGGTAGATTGTAAACAAAACATGGAAGGGGTGGTCAGGTGCAAGTGTTAAAATGAACTCATAAGGTCAAGCAATGTCGAGAAACCTCATGGAAAACCATTTGAAATTATTATTACGTATAATCGTTTCATCTTTAATCTAACTAAGATATTGGTTAAAAATGCCGCTGATGCAAAAGAACCATTTAAGCCAATCCTTTGGAACAAGATCTCGATATAGTAATAGTGTCGATTCTGCATTACTTGTTGAGTGCCTTGTGTACTCACCCCACCTTGCTTTCAACCCCAACATCGCGGGAGGAGACTACACCGCTTGGGAGGAGGAGTACATCGAGGACACGATGAACTAGGGGCAAGCCTCACCACTTGCTCGTGGCAAGATGAAGGCTTCCACGACCTTTTTTATGTTCACCGCTATTTCTTTACTTTGATTAATGTAAGCCCCGTGTGGTCGACCTATCCGTAAGGAGACCATAAGGTCGCATAACCTTGCTTATATACATGTTTGCACTATTTATTCTTATATCTTCGTGAATGTCCGTGATGTGCAACCCTCGTATGATCAGTAGGTGCTAGCGTGATCCCGGATCGCACGTAATACACAGTAGGGTCCTGATTTGTGTTCGGTCCCGACAGTATCACTACCGTGGACCTCAAACTGGTCGGATACTGAGAGAAGAACCATTCGTGCTTGCTAATTCATTATACAAATCTTTTTGTAACCGATCCAATAACAATGAGCGCCACGTGGTTATTCAAGGAAAATGAAGGATTGTTGGAGTTGGGAATGTTGTCGACGAGGAAGAGTACAACCAATTCGATGAGCTTCCTCTTTTCGGAGAGGACGTTGACCTAGGTCTCATGGAAGAGAGTGAGGACGGTTACATACATACGCCGCGATCATAACGAAGGTCCTAATCGTAGCTTAGTTATCCTAATTAAATACATGTTTATTTCTCATATGTAACAATTAATGTATTCTTTTCTCATATGTAACAATTTGTGTGAATTAAACTTCATCTGTGTGAATTTTTGTATTTGTGTGAATTTTTGAAGCAATGGTTGGTCTACTGATTTGTGCGAATTTTGTAAGCATTATTTGATATTGAAAATATTAAAACTATTAAAACAAGGTGTAATCAGATTTTTAGAATTTTAGACAAAGGTCAAAATCAAGGGAAATATTTAAAAGAAATATTACATGTCCCGAAAGTTTGAGTTCATTGGTTCGAACTTATATATCACTTTAGGTTATAACATTAACCGCAAAGGATAGTGGTTTTATCACCGCTGTTAATGAAATAACCTAAGAAGGATATTTATATCATCGCTGGTTCTATATATTACCCTACAAAGTGATACTTAAGTATCACTGCCGGGTAATATATAGAACCGGTAGTAATATGTAAGTATCACTGCCGGTTCTACATATTACCCGGCAGTGATAAGTCAACTTCACTAAGCTGTATATGTTGTACCAGCAAGATGCCCTGGACGTGAATATACTTAGACTATGGACCTTGTAAGTCTGTCCGTATATTGTTGAGCATTTTTGTACTATTTAATTGCATGTCTAACTTCTTTCTTATGTAGAATGGAGATACAGACATGTAGAAGAAATAACAATGACAATCTAGCATTCCTAGATCCGGGGCTCGTCAACGAGAAGCTTGTGAAGGACAACCCACAATACAATGAAGACTATTTATTTAATACTTTTTTTGAAGCTGCAATACAAAACCTCCATACTTTTACCCTATAACTTCAAGTACGTATCTCTTTACTTCTAATATCGTTTTACTATTTTTGTGTAACACGTACGATGTGGAAGTAATTGACTACGCTGACATATATGTGCGTGTTTCACTGGTCCTCCTCGTCATCCGCTAGATGCTAGCGTGATTTTTGTCTTGGACTCCGTGAGAAAACCAACTAACTGCACTCAAGACCTTTGGGACATGCTTTGAATAGGTAAACTCGATCGCTATGCTATTACTCTAGCAAAATTCCATTCTATTGCATTTAAGTTTAATTACTATTCAAAATCATTCATGTGGCTTTCGACGCAATCGCAAGAAAAGTGTTCGTATCGCCCATACAGAAACATTTTTAAATAATAAATGACTTTCCATGCATGAGGCAGGACCCCGGAAACAATTTATGTGCATACTATGTATGTACAAATATGCATTCAATTGTCATGGAGAGTGTCGGCTATAACGAAGCCATGGTACGTAATTATACATTGATGCCTTTTTTTCATTTAACAAATATCATCATTAATTAACTTCCTTTTTTCTTCAAAAATAGCGCTCCAAACTGAGAACCAATAAGTTATTGCTGACAGAAATTATAGCAATTCAAGAACAGATCGCCGATTCATTCATGATGAGATCATCAATCCAAACGGCGAGTTCCACGAGTAGCCTCATCACCCTCATTCCTTCGACCTATACGCGTGACATGTCTACTTCGACTCTTTGTACTGTAGTCCTTGCAAAATCAATGCGAATGGGATGAGATGTAGTCGAGCTACATTTGTAAACAAATCATTGTAAAAACAAAATATTGTGATGCTTAATTTAATATATTTGAATTATGATTTTAACGATGCTTCATATATACATGGATATATTTGAATTATGATTTGAACGATGCTTTATATACTACATATGGACATTGTATAAACAATTGTATAAAAATATATATATTGCACAAAAAATATGCAAGCTTGTCACTGCCGGTTCTTGGAGAAAACCGGCAATGATATGTACATATCACTATCGGATTATGGTACAACCCAGCAGTGATAGTTCGATATCTCTGCCGGTTTTATGTATAACCGGCAGTGATAATTATCATCACTGCCGGATTTTGGTTTGATCCGGCAGTGATAGTTCAATATCACTGCCGGTTGTAGATAGAACCGGCAGTGATAGTTCAATATCACTGTTGGTTGTAGGTAGAACCGGCAGTGATAATCCTTATCACTGCCGGTTCCTGAGCCAGCAGTGATAATCCCCGAGTATCACTGCCGACCAATCAATGCCGGCGCCAATGACTGGCAGTGATGGGGTTTTGGAACCGGCAGTGATGTGCTGTTCTGTAGTAGTGATCAATCGAATATGAAATACCGTTGTCTACGCGTCGAATAATAAGAATCGAGACAAAAGCAAATAACACCATATCAAATGGGGCAAAAAGAAATCAGATGTAAATACCAAATTAAAACTTACCAAGAAGAACATGGTGATTTTGAGTTCCCAAGTTGTCACTTACATAACATTTTCATTAGGATTTAATGCATGAAAGGTTCTTTGTTTGAAATAGTTATTTTCAATTGTTGGTTATTTATATACTATAGCTATGAACTTACATGAGGTGGTTTATGATTTCAAGTACCTTCTTTATGTCTCTTTGTATCTACTTAATCAGATTCTAGATACTAAAATTATTTGGATTGATGAAAGTAAAACATTAGTTGAAAGTTTTCGCTTAATTAGTACTTAGCTTTAAGTGTTCATGCATGGAAGTGATTTATACATGGTGGATCTGGAATTTTAAAGTTATTGGTTGATACTACTTTGTTAGGTGACGATTCTTGCTTAACAGATGTTTTGGTTTAAGACTTCCGATCTCATTCGTCCATACAACATGACTCCAGCAACATTATCATTTAGGGTATTTGCTCTAGCAAGTTTTATATGACAAGCAAGTTGAAATTAAGATGTTTGTCCATATTTTGGTTTTCCATATACTGGGGGATGTTTTGGACCATTTCCCTCAATGTTCATGTTAAACTGAGTAGTTTTTCAAGCAGTCGAAAGTGCTTAAGTGTTTCTGAAACTGTGCGGTTTGTGATTGTTTAGGGTTCTTGCTTTAGTATGATCCAGATTCAAAGCAAGTTATAATTAACATATTTTTGTAGAATATGGTAGTATATATACTAAAAACTGATTCTGTACCATTTTTCCTTAAATTTACATTTAGACGAGATACTTTACGGATTGCGGAGAAGGCTTAAGTGATATGGATTGGTGTAGTTTGTGGTCATTTAAGGTATTTGTCGTGACAAGTTTTATATGCAACGCAGGATACAAATGAAATATTTTAATAGATTATGGTAGTATGTATATCATAGAATGCTACTAAGCTATTCTTTCACTATTTTGTATTTATATAAGATATTTTACGGGTTGTTGAATAGGCTCATATGACCATGTTGTTCGTGCGGTTACGGTCCAGTTTTCTTTTCGCTATTGATGCTGCACCTTAAGGGATAATCTAACCATTTTTCAACATTAGTAGGAGACATCCCTAAGAGTGTTTTAAGGTTAGTTCTGCGATACTTCGCATTTATTCGAGGTGTTTTTCATATAAACATTAGCGGGGGCCTTAAGGGGTGAAACCTTAGCGGGCAGTACCGAGTTTAGACAGTGCACTGTAAAGGCTTTGTCATGATATCTCTGCGGCACACGAAAGGAAGTGTGTTAATATCGATTGCACAAAGAGATAATTTTATCTTGTGGGTAAAGTTGTACAACCTCTGCAGAGTGTAAAACTATTCGAATAGCCGTGTCCGCGGTCATGGACAAGCCCGGGAATTTCACACGGGGTATAGAGTGTTTCCTGAAATGTGGAATGTGGAATTGTTGGGATGTGAACGGGGAGTTCACTGTTGTTTTGTGATCTAAAGTACTACTGTTGAATTTATTGGTTGATACTTGTTTCAGATGGCGTAGGGTGATGTCTCGTCATTCTGTTCATGTTGTCTACCATTGATCTACCAGTTATTTATTTATCTTTTCATAAATGTGCTTTCAATCTATTTATTGTATTTCAATTCAAGTTATTAATTTCTGCGAATGAACCATATGGCCATCCTTGTCAAGCCGTGCATGAATATATTGCATCAATTCCCTACGGCTTGCTGAGTACTTTTTGTACTCACGGCTATACGCCTTTGTTGATCGAGTTGCCGAGGAAGGATCAGGAAATGCTGAGTATCATGTGGAGGAATTCTATGAAGACTACGTGGATTAGGAAGGCGTTCCCCAGACGATTGCCTGTGGCATGTCGAATGGTTCAAGTTATCTTTTCTCGCTGCAATAGTTATTTGTTTCGTAAGCCCTTAAGGCATATTGGTGTAAACTTTGACCATAAGGTCGTTTGCTTTATTTAATAATAATTTGCTTCTTCTTAGTTAATTCGTTGTATGAAATGATATTTCATCTATGTTTCCACTGTGTGCATTAGCGTGATCCTGGACTAGTGCAGTATACACAGAGGGTTTCGGATTTGCAAATCCGGGTCCCGATAGTCAATAAAATGACCATATCTAAGTCATACGAAGTCCAATTGAGGCGTTCTTGGACTCTACGGAGAAGCCCAAGACGAGAGATTTCCAACAGAAGTGGTTTCATGTCCAAAATCCTTCTAGATCGATAGGAATCATCAAAACAATATGATGAATAGAATCTGTCGGGTGCTGCGACACCTCCACTTGGGCCCAAAGGCCTTGTACGACCTAGGGTTTCACGGCCACCCCCTTGGCTTCCTCCCTTGCCCTCTCCCTCATACATATTCAGTAGTCGTCGCTAGAATAGATGGGTTTTGCTTAGATTACAACTAGACACTTTGTCAGTTTTTCGCCGTTCATCGGTTTGTGGAACCCCAACTCGTGTGCTTAATATTATTCGCAATTTCAGATTGCATCTTCTACATTCTTGCTTGT
Source organism: Otatea glauca (assembly GCA_036346275.1). Classification (NCBI taxonomy): domain Eukaryota; kingdom Viridiplantae; phylum Streptophyta; class Magnoliopsida; order Poales; family Poaceae; genus Otatea; species Otatea glauca. Next base: position 99,349 of record JAYEVK010000096.1, on the reverse strand, counting down.
GTTCTCGATTCGCATGCAGGGATAAGCCTTCTTGGCGAGATCAACCATATTTGTGCGTGGTTGATAAACAACGGAGCCGTAGTGTAGCGATTGCATGGTTTGAATCAGTTCTGATTGGAAGCCGGATCGTCAATGTAGAGTTCTCCACCAAATGATTCATTACTACCTGTCGGAAGATCGGGCCACCATTCCCATCAAGTGGTATCAGAGCCTCGGTTGCCCGATAGGTAATTCTTGTATCCCCACTTTTGTTTTGCCATTGTCCTAGAGTCCAGAAAAAAAATGCCCTACAAAAAGTTGTTCATCGTTTCCATTGTCCTACAACCCCTTGTGCCTTTGCAATTTTCGTTTTTAGTTTCACTTGTTGAGTTTATGTCCATCATCGTCGCCGTGTTGCTGGTTGGAGGTTGTGATCCTAGTTTCTAGTGGTCATTTTCTATTGCCCTAGTGCTTGTTTTGCACTGTTAGTCATCCCACCACCGCCAACCCTAGAGCCGAACTAGATAGGTTGTGAGCCACCTTGTACCAATCGCACTGCACCGCTGGCCACACTTGTTCACCCGTGATCCTATTGCTATTTTAGCCCTGACCGGAAGAAAGAAGTGAAGTCGTAGGCAATTGTGCAGTGTTCAGTAAAACTTGCATAACTTTTGCATACGAACTCTGATCAGGGCGAATTGTTTTTTGTTTCGAAGAGGATGATGACGTGCATCTAAAAAATCCACATTCTTTAAACTTGTGCAATTTTTGACCCTCAAAATCGGCCTCTAAGACCGAGTTCTGGACCCTAGAAGTTTGTTGTCCTGTTTTTACCGTTTTTCGATCATCTGTTTAATATCTTCTCTTGTTCCAAAACGTGAGATTTTTGTTTTCCCTTTGAGTTAACAGAAAGTAAAGCAAAAGGCAAGTACAAAAAAAGAGCCGCACTGAAAAAAAATCAGAAAAAAATTAAGCAAAAAGAGGGAAAGAGAAGCTGATAATCAGAATTGCTTGCATCCTTTGAGTCCTATGTGCTTTGATATATCCCTTGCTAGGTTGAACTAGTTCTAGAAACATGTTTGGGCCAGCAACTGTGATAAGTACGTTGGACATTTATTCAGCTCGCTAATCTGAGTTCGATATTGCTTATTCCTTGCTACTAAATATTGCCTTCCGAGCTCCACATACTTCTTATCAGTTCAGGTTCTCCATTGAAATCGCTTCGCTCACGCCCTCACGCTATCACGAACCAGCCACCAGTTGTACCACCTGCTGTTTCGGTAAGAACATTTGTAAGAGCGTGGTAAGACACTTGAGAGTGAGTGTTTCCTCCTTCCACCACCTAGTAGTTGATAGGGATAATCCTCTTGTGTTGTCTTTTATCTTCTACTAACCATGACAGGTTCGCAAGCTGAAGCTGAGGATGGATTGGAGTGTGTTACGAAAAATGAGCTAAATAACACGCTAAATGACATTAATGCAAACATCGCAAAGATCGGTCGAGACAATGAGCATAAATTGGAGAGAATAGAACGAAGCATCGCCAATCTTCTTGCAAGGATGGAGAACTATGAGAGACAGCCGCTTCTCAATAGGGCTCGAAGAGTGGGGGAACATGATGCAGCCCAGATCATGAAGAGTCTGTCGTAGGAGATGATGTGGATGGAGAAAATTGTGATGCCTTCGCTGCTCGTGCTGCTGCACAGGATGTATGACAACAACAATGCCTGAATCACAATCGTCATGGTATGGGAGGTAATAATCTTAATTAGCACAATGGTCGTGGATACAATGATCCTTTTCCTAAAGTCAAATTTACCATACCATCTTTTTCTGGTGCATATGATGCTAAAATTTATTTAGATTGGGAAATGTGAAGGACCATGTGGAGATCCATCCATATTTGTGATGAGTATTTGACTTTATTTGAGCAAGGTGTGCTCAAGTTTGAGTTTGATTTGGATTGATTTTCAAAATGAAACAATTTGAGTTGTCTCTACCAGGAGTGGAAGTACCGATCGTATGGACGCGATAGTGATGAGTTGGATGGTTTATATTGCATATCATTGTGGGCATTGCTATGTGATGTGTTTCCTTGTCTTTGATGGTTGCAGGATGACGGTGCTAGGTCATGGTGAGGCGAAGGATGACCGAGACTAGGCGAGGAGCGTCGGAGGTCCAGACGGTTGGGAGGTCGCCGGAAGATGATCGGAGACGGAGTCCGGGCAAGTCAAGAAGATAAGGAAAGGAGATGATGCTAACTAGATGCTACGTGGATCAATGAGGGCTGTCAGATTGAGGTCTAGTTGATAGGTTAGCGGGTCTAGGTAGTATGCTTTGAAAACCGTGCAAGAAAACCCAGTATGTGTGTGGGTTTTGGGTTAGCCCTTGCATGGCTGTGTGTGTGGGTTAATCCTAGCCCTTAGATAAGTGCTCTAGGGTTGAGGGACTCATCCAAGGGTGGTAGGTGGCCCAAGAGTAGTATAAATAGGGGTGGAGGGGTAGCCTCCTTCTCTTGAAGGTTTTGAGGTTTGTGAATGCACCTTTGAGCTTTGCCCACATGAAAATGAGGCTTTGTAACCTCTCCTTCCAGAAATGAAAGTTTTATCCATCCACCTCTGAATTTATTTTGCGCATTTACATTATGTCTTTACTTTACGCAATTTAAATTCAGCATTTACTTTCCCGCAATTACTTTCTCGCAATTTACTTTCATGTAATTTGGATTTGCCTCCCCTCCTTCGAAATGCTGCTGATCTTGGATGTTTTGAGTGTGTTTATATGGTTTTACATCTCTTTTGCACTCTTGGATTGAGTAGAGAACATCTTTTCTTTCAAGTTCCAACTTTGTTCAGAACTTGTTCTTCGCGCAGTAGTCAGTGTTTGATTTTTATAAAAATTTAGAAAAATCTTTTTCAAGTTATTCTTGTTTGAGGAGGTGCAGGACTCTGATATCCACTTTCAGAAAAATTGTGGAGTTCATTTGTTGCACCGTTTGGGCGCCATGAGGTGAAAACCGAGCCCCAAACTTTCTGCTCGAAGTTCTTGACCAGACTGTGTTCTTAGATTTTTCCTGTTTTTTTTGTAAGGCTTTTTGAGGAGAAATTTGGTGGAGTTCTGAATAACTCTGATTCTCATAGTGAGAAAAAGTCTCAAAATTTTGTGAGCTGCAGAAACCCACCAACCTCCTGTACAAATTGAGGACAAGTTCTGCAAATTCTGCTTTTGCTTTTCTGAAAGTGACTTTTGTTATTTGAATTGATGTCCTTTCTAAAAGCAAGAGTTTGAATTGATTCCTCTTTATCTTGGACACTAGACAACCAGTATTGTGACTCAAAAATCCCCACATATTTTATGGTACTTATCCATGCAAGCTTGGGGTACACATAGTTGTCTAGTTTTTCAGGTTTTTCACGATTTCCTTTGAGCGATCTTGTCGAGGTTTTTGTTGGAGTATTTTGGGGGAAATTTTATTTGCGACCATTCACCCCCCCTCTGTTCGCCATCTCGGTCCTTCAAAATGACTATTGAACAAAAATTTAACTCCCATCTAGTTCCTGAAGTACATAGAGTCAAACAAGCTACTAGTGAGTTCAAAGATTTTGCTATCATGTGGTGGAATGAAGTAGTTAATTCTGGCTTACAACCTGATACATGGGATAGATTAAAGCGATCTATGCATAATAGATTCATTCCTCCATCTTATAAATGTGATTTACGTAAGAAATTGCAACACTTGAATCAAGGAAATAGATCTGTAGAGGAGTACTATCAAGAGCTACAAATAGGCATGTTGCGTTGTGAGGTATTTGAGGATGAAGAAGATAAGATGGCTCGTTTTTATGGAGGTTTACAACGTGAAATTCAGGACATAGTTGATTACAAAGAATATAATAATATCAATAGATTGTTTCAGCTTGCTATGTTGGCAGAAAAAGAATTGCAGGGAAGACAACAAAGGTCAAGAAACAACTTCGGTAGTGCATCTACACCAAAATCGATGCCGGGGCAAGCCAAATCAACCCCGTCTCCTACTAATCGGCCTGCTGCCCCCTCCATGAGTAGGGCACGTTCAGCAGCACCACCACCACCGTCACGTGCACCCGAGGTGAGTAAATCTACTATTGTGCAGGCACCAACAAAGAGCTCTTCATCGGTTGTTTCCACGGGTCGTACGAGTGGCATTGTATGCCATCGTTGCAAGGGAATGGGACATGTCATGAAGGATTGTCCAAGTCAGCGAGCATACATCGCCACAGAAGATGGTGGGTACATTAGTGCTAGTGATATTGAGGATGAATATGCTCTTGTAGCTAACCTTGCAGATAAATGAGACGGATGGTGATGGTGAGGAGATCTTAGAGACCGCTGCCACGGAGAATTATAGGACCATAATTGTGCAGCGAGTGTTGAGCACTCAAGTGGAGCAAGCAGAGAACCTACAACGCCATAATTTGTTTCAGATTTATTTCATCGTCCAAAACCGTCATGTTCGTGTGATAATTGATGGTGGAAGCTGCAATAACTTGGTGAGTTTAGATCTGGTCAAGAAACTTTGCTTGACCACACGTGCATATCCTCATCCATACCATATTCAATGGTTCAACAATAGTGGTAAGGTGAAGGTAACACAAACTGCAAGAGTGCATTTTTCCATTGAAACATATCATGATTTTGCTGATTTTGATGTAGTATCTATGCAAGCATGTTCACTTTTATTAGGCCATCCATGGGAATTTGATATTGATGCAACTCATCATGGTAGAAGTAATAAATACACTCTTATGCACAAAGGAAAGAAAATCACTTTGCTTCCTATGACACCTGCTGAAATTGTGCAATGTGATAAAGAGAGCTCAAAATGAGAATAAAAAGAGTGCATCAGAATCTAGTTCTAAGTCCAAGGGAATTACATTGAAAGGTGGTGTTATTCTTGCTTCAAAATCTGATCTTGCTGCAATTACTGAGAATGAGCTGTCATGCTATGCTTTGATATGCAAAGAAGCTTTAGTTTCACTATATCTAGCTCTTTGCCTCCTTCTGTTTCTAACCTTTTGCAGGAGTACATGGATGTCTTTCCAGATGAGATACCCTCGGGATTACCACCTATTCGAGGGATTGAGCATCAAATTGATTTGATCCCGGGAGCAACCTTGCCAAATCGTGCTGCATATAGAACCAACCCGGAGGAGACTAAGGAAATTCAGCGATAAGTCCAAGACCTTTTGGACCGTAGGTACGTACGAGAAAGCCTTAGTCCTTGTGCTGTTCCCGTGATCTTGGTTCCTAAGAAAGACGGTAATTGGCGTATGTGTGTTGATTGTAGAGTCATCAATAATATTACCATAAGATATCGTCATCCTATCCCTAGGCTAGATGACATGCTTGATGAGTTGAGTGGTTCTATAATTTTCACTAAAATTGACTTGCGAAGTGGATACCACCAGATTAGAATGAAACTTGGAGATGAATGGAAGACTGCACTTAAAACTAAGTTTGGCTTGTATGAGTGGTTAGTGATGCCTTTTGGGTTAACTAATGCACCTAGTACTTTCATGCGATTGATGAATGAAGTTTTACGTGCGTTCATTGGAAGATTTGTTGTGGTTTATTTTGATGATATCTTGATTTACAGCAAGTCACATGCACTACACTTTGATCATCAACGTGCTGTTTTTAAAGCTTTGAGAGATGCACGTTTGTATGGTAACCTCGAAAAGTGCACCTTTTGCACGGATCGAGTCTCATTTCTTGGTTATGTTGTTACTCCACAGGGAATAGAGGTGGATGGAGCAAAAATTGAAGCCATAAAGAGCTGGCCAACACCTGAGACTGTCACACAGGTGAGAAGCTTTCATGGTCTTGCGGGGTTCTATCGGCGTTTTGTGCGGGATTTCAGCACCATTGCTGCCCCGTTGAACGAGTTGATAAAAAAGGAGTAGCTTTCAAATGGGGACTTGCACAAGAAAAAGCATTCAAGTTGTTGAAAGAAAAGCTCACCCACGCTCCATTGCTCCAACTCCCGGATTTCAATAAGACTTTTGAGCTAAAATGTGATGCTAGCGGGATTGGAATTGGAGGTGTGCTAATTCAAGAAGGTAAACCAGTTGCTTATTTTAGCGAGAAATTAAGTGGACCAAGTCTCAATTATTCTACCTATGATAAAGAATTGTATGCTTTACTTTGTGTGCTTGAAACTTCGCAACATTATCTATGGCCCAAAGAATTTGTTATACATTCTGATCATGAATCACTAAAACATATTAGAAGTCAAGCTAAACTGAATAAACGACATGCTAAATGGGTAGAATATATTGAGTCATTTCCATATGTCATAAAACATAAGAAAGGAAAGGACAATGTGATTGCTGATGCGCTTTCTAGGCGTTATACCATGTTTTCTCAACTTGATCATAAGATTTTTGGTTTAGAGAACATTAAGGACATATATGCTGCTGATTTGGACTTTAGAGAAGTGCATGAACATTGTAAAGAAGGGAAAACATGGAATAAATACGTGCTGAATGATGGTTTGCTCTATCGTGCTAACAAGCTATGCATTCCAGCTAGCTCTGTTCGTTTTTTGTTGTTGCAGAAGGCGCATGGAGGAGGTTTGATGGCACATTTTGGAGCAAAGAAGACTGAAGATGTGCTGGCCGCCCACTTCTTTTGGTCAAAGATGAGACGCGACATCGAGCGCTACGTGTTACGCTGCACTACATACAATAAAGCTAAGTCCCGCTTAAACCCACATGGTCTTTACATGCCTCTTCCTGTTCCTAGTGTACCATGGGAGGATATTTCTATGAATTTTGTTTTAGGGTTGCCTAGGACAAAGAGGGGGACGGATAGCATATTTGTTGTTGTGGATCGTTTCTCTAAAATGGCACATTTTATACCTTGTCACAAGAGCGATGATGCTACAAACATAGTTGATTTGTTTTTCAGGGAAATCGTTCGACTACATGGAGTGCCTAATACTATTGTCTCGGATCGAGATGCAAAGTTTTTGAGTCACTTTTGGAGATCAATTTGGAACAAATTGGGGACGAAGCTGCTGTTTTCTACTACATGTCATCCCCAAACTGATGGACAAACAAAGGTCGTTAACCGCACATTATCCACTATGTTGCGGGCTGTTTTAAAGAAGAATTTGAAGATGTGGGAAGAGTGTTTACCGCATATTGAGTTTGCTTACAACAGGTCAAGACACTCCACCACCAAGGTAAGTCCGTTTCAGGTAGTGTATGGTTTTAATCCCCGTGCTCCTATTGATTTACTACCTTTGCCCACTTCTAAAAAACTTAATTTGGATGCTAAGAAGCATGCTGAATTTATTCTTAAGTTGCATGAAAAACCTAAAGAGAATATAGAGCGCATGACTGATAAGTATAGGATTGTTGGAAGTAAAGGTAGGAAAGAAATAAAATTTGGACCAGGTGATTTGGTTTGGTTGCATTTGAGAAAGGATAGGTTTCCAGAATTAAGAAAATCAAAGTTGATGCCTAGAGTTGATGGTCCGTTTAAGATAATTGAGAAAATCAATGACAATGCATACAAATTGGATCTACCCGCAGATTTTGGGGTTAGTCCCACATTTAACATTTCAGATTTGAAGCCATACTTGGGAGAGGAAGATGAGCTTGTGTCGAGGACGAGTCCAATTCAAGAGGGGGAAGATGATGAGGACATCACTCCTTCGGATGTGCGCAACACGACTCGTCAAGATACACAAGGTTCAATTACAAGAGCACGCGTGCGACAATTAAACCACCAGGTGAACTCATTCCTCACTGCTCATGTTTTCTTGGATGGATTGCTACTAAATTCTTGTGATGTTTTGTTGCTTAGGAATATGGGAGAAGCATCACAAGCTTACCTGGATGTCATCCCTCAAAGCCCAAGTCTACTTGGTCTCAAAGTTGAGCTCAAGTCGGACTCCAACTTCGGTTCGAGCCTCAGGATGGCACGCCAATAAAACGACCATATCTAGGTCATACGAAGTCCAATTGAGGCATTCTTGCACTCTACGGAGAATCCCACGACGAGAGATTTCCAACGGAAGTGGTTTCACATCCAAACTCCTTCTAGATCGACATGAATCATCAAAACAATATGACGAACAGAATCTGCCGGGTGCTGCGACACCTCCACTTGGGCCCAAAGGCCTTGTACGACCTAGGGTTTCACGGCCACCCCCTTGGCCGCCTCCCTTGCCCTCTCCTTCATACATATTTAGTAGCCGTTGCTAGAATAGATGGGTTTTGCTTAGATTACAACTAGACACTTTGTCAGTTTTTCACCGTTCATCGGTTTGTGGAACCCCAACTCGTGTACTTAATATTATTCACAATTTTAGATTGCATCTTCTACGTTCTTGCTTATGTTCTCGATTCGCATGCAGAGATAAGCCTTCTTGGTGAGGTCTGTGTTTTTGTGTGGTTGATAACAAATGGAGCCATGGTGTAGCGATTGTAGTGTTCGAATCAGTTCTGATTGGAAGCCGGATCGTCAAGGTCGAGTTCTCCACCAATCGATTCATTACTACATGTCGAAAGATCGGGCCACCGTTCCCATCAGTGAAGACATAAACTGGACAAACCTGATTTTGAGCGTGTGACACGCACAAACAGATTGCCAATGATCTGATCAGGTGGATGATGTCTCTGAATATGGCGGGAGGTATAGAAGTAGAAGTGGCCTCTACCTCATGCACATAAGAGGTAGGAACAGAGCCACTCGATGAAGGAGAGATGAAGGTAATGGCTGTTCTCCCTGAGGTGCAGAAATGGAAACAAGAGGCACCTCAGGCACAGAGGGGACTGGATCAGATGGAACACCATCATTTCCATCATCCTCATCCTCCACAAAGATGGTCTCGGAGAGAGAAGAAGAGCCTAAAATGTAAGGTCTAGCTCCTGGGCTAGCCTCATCAAAGGTCACCTCACAGGTCTCTATGATGCTATTCGCATCACAACTCTAGACCCTATAGCTACAAGAAGAAGTCGAGTAACCCAGAAAACTACCATCGGAAGAACGAGACTCAAACTTATCCAGGTTACCAGAATTCAAGATGAAACACTTGCAACCAAACACAAGAAAATGAGAAAAACTGGGATTTCGCATGTACCTCAACTCGTAAGAAGTGCGGTGAAAATGTGCTCTAAAGAATACTCCATTAGACACATGACAAGCAATAGCTATAGCCTCAGCCCAAAACTTCCTAGGAGTACTGTACTCGTCTAGCATCATCCTGGCCATCTCAACCAAGGTTCTGTTCTTCCTTTCCACTATGCCATTTTGCTGAGGGACGTATGGAGAGGAAAACTGATGCTCTAGACCTACCTCCTCACAGAAACTCTGAAAGTAGAAGTTCTTAAACTCGTGCCATTGTCACTCCGAATAGCTCGTAAGGCACTAGGGAGCTCAACAGACATCCTACTGACCAAACCCCTGAAATGGGTAAAAGGTTCATCCTTTGAGGCCATAAAAAACACCCAAGAATTCCTCAAAAAATCATCGACAATGACAAGGACATACCACTTCCCACCTGCTGCACTCAAGCTGGACCAACAATATCCATATGTAAAAGTTGTCCTGGTGCATAAGTCATCACAACATTGATTGGGGATGAGAAGCAGAAACCATCTTGCCATGTCGGCAAGGAGAGCAAACTAAGTCTTTGACCATCTTGAGTTTAGGCAAACCACGAATGAGATCATGATTGCTAACTCGAGTCAAATGGTTGAACCCAATGTGACCTAATCTCCTATGCGAGAAGGAGAGATCACGCGACTCCGAAGCAATTAAACAGTGACGAGAGTTTCCAGATGAAGCAAAAAAATAGCACGAAAGACTCTCCCAAATCTAGAAATCTCGCAAACTAACTCTCCTTCTGAATCGAGGATCCTAGCTGAGAAACAGAAAGAAGATTGTATCGAAGATTACTCACAAAAGTAACATTCTTAAGGATTAAATTATTATTAATGCAGATGATACCTTTGGCAATGACACTACCAGAAGAAGCATCTCCAAAGGTGATCAACTCATCACCGGGAGCTCGGCCTAGGGAAGAGAACCAACGAGAGTCTTCGGTCATGACGAGAGCAACCGGAGTCGACAATCCAAATTTCTCCTTCCCATCTGACGAACCTGATCATGTCACAAGAGAGAGAGAGATGACTCAGTACTGGGATAGAGTGAAGACCTGGGAACCCAATATTGAACCACACAACGCTTCAGAGTACCAGTCACAGAAGAAGACTGGACTCGAGTGTCTCTCTGACACCCAACTCTCATAAGATCAATTGCAAACCTAGTAGAAGATCTAGGAGCCGAAACTGGGTAGGCCCGCCGTGGTGCAATGGCAGGACCATCCCAGCGAGGGTGCCTGAAACTTCTACCAGAAAACACCTCATGCCGCTGACATCTATCTCGATGAGAAAAACAAGGAATACCAAGAGGATGTTGGGTGAACTGACCACGACCAACTCCAGGACTAAAACTCGAATGAACAGCATGAAAACCAAGTCCTAGACGCTGCCCAGAAATAGGCAACTCTCTAACCTGTCTAGTAGTAATGCATGCCTTAGAAGCACTCAGAGTCTGGGAATGACCCTGAATACCCCTAAGAGCAGCAACATGCTCATGCCTTGATATCTTGGCGCACCTGAAGCAGAAATCTACCAAATGTCCATCCTTCTGACAGAAGGTGCATGTATACTTCACCTTACTAGAGGCAGAAGTAGCAGGAGGAGCAACCTTCTAATCAAAGATCCCATGGACAACCCCAACAGATCTAAACATAGTGGTACTCATCCTGGGAGCTACCATGATCTCATCACTCTTGGAGCCATGCACAATGGTGGGGGGATGCGCCCGAGCATGCTCCAAGTAGTCAAATCCTAGACCCTGATTAAATCGACTAATCTTGGATTGGTCTAGAATGAGATTGAGCTTCTTCTTGCCTCCTACAAACTTCTCGAGAGTGCACATGAGATACTCACACTCTCGAAAGAAAGAGGCACACGAAGAACAGGGAAGAGATGAGGAGGAAGAAGAATCAGGAAGAGAAGAACTATCAGCATGTGTATTTTTCTCTCTTAGCACACCTGCCTCAATTTTGAGGGCCTCACACGAAACACAAGGAGCATTTCTAATCCTAAGGGTTTGGGCCTCAAGCTTCTTCCTATGTTTGACTTGGATTTCATCCAAGTCCCCCTCAATCACAGCACATCGCAAGCAACTTTCTTGTGACTTAACTAGTAAGTCCTTAGCAAGTTTAGCACACTTGACATTTAAAGATTCATTGTCAAGTTTTAGTTGCTTACAGCCCTCACATGAGCTGACTAGGTCCTTAGAAGCATGCATTTCAACTTCATCATTTCTAGCTGAGAGCTCTCTAAGGTGAGTGCTCATGGCATCAATCTCAGCAAGGAGTTTAGGACAATTTTCACATGAGGGAGTAGAGTGAGCATGAAGAAAACTAGCATATAAAGATATAGCATTAATAGATTCATTGCTAGCATTCTTCAGCCTAAGACTATCTAGTTCAAACAACACACTATCATGCATAGTCCTTAGGTTCTCTAGCCCCACAAGCAGGGCATCACAAAAAGAACAGTCATCAGTGACTCGGGAGGGACAAGATCTAAGAGAAGCTAACTCCTGAGTCAAGGTACCTACTTCCTTCTCTAGCTCCGTACACTTAGTTCTAGCTCTAGCATGAAATTTCCCTAATTAATAGAAAGCTTCATTGAGTTGGTCATACGAGGGTACCTCGTTCGAGTTGCTGTAGAGCTCGGAGTCGCTGATGCCGTTGGTGTCCGCCATGATGCACATTCCGGTGAAGTCATCGTCGCCTTTGGTCTTCTCTTGTGGATCATCCTCACCCTCGTCACTCTAGTTCCCCGTGTCGGAGAGGCTGATATCATCGAGTGCAGCGAGGATATGGTGGAAGAGCTTCTTATTCTTCGAGAAGTTGCGGTACTTCTTCTCATGCGCCAGGTCACGAGCTGGAGGCTTCTTGTTGCGGTTGTTATCGTGTTGGTAATATGCCCTTGAGGCAATCATAAAGATGATTGTATCATGCCTTATGTTTTTGGAATAGTATAATTGTTTGTCCTTTGAATAAATATTGATTGGACTAATCAACAAGTAAGTAACTTGTTCGTGCAACTTTTTCCATGTATCGATGTTATTCAAGTTATCCCTGATCGGTTATCATAATATAGGAAAATTATGCTTCATAGATCAGCACATGTATTGATTGATGACCAAGTTGCACGGGTCATAGAGATATAGAGATATCTAATCAATAATGTGGACACATGTTAGAGAACATGCGTTGGATAGACCCATATGATACACTGCGAGAATTGTTCTTATATGTCATCATTTTTTCTTATGCATAGTGTATGTATGATCCTTAGACCTGAGATTGTCATAGGTTTCCTAGATGTGTAATGGTTCACTTAGGAGCTCCCAAACGCTACTCTTTAACCAGGTAGTTATAGAAGAAGCTTTCGGGTTTACCATAAAACATGCTGAGGTACATGAATGATCAAGATGGAATTTGCTCTTCCTATATAACTGAGAGATATCTCTGGGCCCCTCAAGGTAGATGGATTAAGGAAATGCATGGCCATGCCAAATGTGATTGAGAGTCAATCTAGATAAATTATTCCACTACAGTATGAGTGAAGAGATCGAGCTGTCATAGGATGACACGACTCTCACCTTGAGCTCGATCTGATATCGGAAACAAAGGGAACATTACATTATCTCACTATAGTAGGTTCGTCCAATGCTTTATGGATATTTGGGAATTGATATGTACTGCTAGGTACCGCTATCGATTATTGGTCAGAAAGGTATTTCCGAGTCGTGTCCAAATATGCATGAACCTACAAGGTCTCACACTTAAGGGGTTGGAATATAGTGGTACGGATTGGATCCATCACTAATAGGGCAAGTGGGCTTTGTCCTTCAGTTAGGTCCTGATGTAGGGTTCCACCATGAGGGAGGGGGCAGCTATATAAAGGGGTTCATGATTGCAATAGATCACATAAGAGGGTGCAGCCACCGAAACCCTAGCCGTCACCACTTGAGCCTTCCCTTGCGCTCTGGTGCTGGCACACTGACGCACGGCGTTCTTTTCCCCGAACGTGTGGACACCGGTAGAGGTGTTGCTGCTACTGCAACATTGATCGGGACGATCGACCACTGCGTGAGGACGATCAACATGAGGAGGATCGACCATCGCAACGAGGAAGATCGACCACTGCAACTGGATGCACACTTCATTGATTCGGGCTGCATCAACTTCCTTCCGCTACACTGCGCGTCTATTGGTAACGATCCATGATCGTCTACTTGCGTGGCTTTCTGGTTTACGAGGTAGAAATTTTTATTGTGCGCTAGTGTAGCCTACCCATATCCCTTCAGTGGTATCAGAGCCACCTCGTCTAGTTTATGATCTCGATGATTCGCACATGTGTGATGTGCAGCAATAGTAGATTGGATCTACTGCTTGTTTGGTATGATGACCTAGATTAGTTCATGAGATGAATCGATTGTTATTAATCGATTGATGAGATCAATCCGGTTTTAGCTTTCAGATTTAGGGTTTCATGATAGATCAATCTATTTTTATTGGATTGGCTATACATGGCGGCATTGTTTGATCACCCTTACCGGTCGGTTTCCGCCATCAGGGTGAACAACGACGCTTAGTTGTAGGGGTCCAATTAAGCAGAGCGATTTTTCAATGGAAATCGAGTCGATGAGATTGATTCAGAATTTGATTAAGCTTATGAAATTTTTCCATGGAAATCTATATACCGAATGCCGCCCCTCAATCCCGCGTAGGTCGATATATTGGACTCTTTGCATAACTTGTTTTTGCAGGATAATATGTGAATAGTATGGCTCTCGTGTATGTGATGCATGGTCATGACCTGCGTGTCATGAAATATAGCCAAAGGCTACACATAATTGTATAACAGCCTGCGTGTCGATTTATGATGTTTGATGATCAATGTATTCTATAATAGCTATTAGGAGTAATAGCTAGGTGGGATGGAGATCTCTAGCATGATGACTCGGTGAACTAGTGGTGTGGTAATGGAGATTGCTAAGCCAAGGGCCATACTATTTAACAACTTAATATGATTATCCGTGATTTATTTTTCTGTTACACTACTTTACATGCGATTTTACTAGATAATTCAATCATGTTAGAGTAGTTTCCCTCAAAGAAAATTAAGTTAATTTGATGCCTTGCCGAATTGTTGCAACTATCGAGTCTTGATTGTTGACTAGTGCGTCTGCCAAAGCAGAGTGTGGTTACCTATCTTGATATGGTAGGGTATGTGTCGGACACGTACATGTGAACATTGGTTTAACTTAATTAGGCTATCAAAATGGTTTAGGGCCTAGTGGCATGGTGTTGAGTCAATGACATGAGATGTCACTCAACTAGCAAGAATTACATGAGATGTAATTAGCAAGGTGTTGCTTACCGAATGACATTAGGTTTCTATCGACTATCGGGATCGCCTGACCGCAAGAGGAAGGAGGGTATGATATAAGAGTGGAACCCAAAGTCGTGCTGGTTCAAGGAAGGGAATAAGTTCACCGCAACTGAGAGAGGAAGAAAGAGGTGGACACGAGGTTTATACTGGTTCGAGCCCCCATAGCATTGGTAAAAGCTCTACTCCAGTCTTGCCTGGGGGCGAAATATGAAGAGGTGACTATCAGTAGAGTACAAATGCTACCCCAGTTGGAACCGATCAGGTATGTGTGTTGGGTTTTGTGTGTCTATCTGAGTTCTCTCTCTGTCGTCTCCCCCCTTTTGTTCCACGCAGGGGAATGTTTTATACCTCTAATACTGACCGTTACAAGAAACGACTTTGTTCGGAAAACTCGGGAGCGTGGTGCTAAACTCGGATCTGGGGTGCAGTAAAGTCGGGTGGTAACTGCCCCAAAAATGTAGTCTCCACGTTTGGCTTGACTCCGTCTTTAAAGCCCTTTACTTGACTTGGTAACCACTGACTTCTTAAACCTGACCTAGCCTGACCTTGCTAGCTCGAGCTAGGCCCTCATTCTCCTGCCCGAGCTCAAGCTCGTTGGACACGGGCTCGAGCTCGAGAAGCGCATGCTCGAGCTCGCTTGGCCCCGGGCTCAAGCTCGGGGATGCGTGCTTGAACTTGTGGGATACGACTCGAGCTCGAGGGGTGTTTACTTGCACTGAGGTTACTGATCCCTAACAGCTAGGCCCTGAGGCTCAAGAAATGATCCTGAAGCTCGGGATGTTCTTGAGTCTAATGACTTTGAGGAGGGGTCAACTTCCTAGTCGAGCTCAGAAACTCTTGAGCTCAGGTCCGGAATCGCCCGTAGGACATTGATGTAGATGTGCCCAGGAACGATCGGGCTTCGACGCCTCGTCTTCGAGCGAGGAAGACGAGGGGGCGATTCTTGATGCTTCGCCCTCCCCGAAAGTCTCGGTGCACCTTTTGAGGCGTAACCGGTGCTAGCTGTTGATAATCAGGCGCTTTTAAATCCCAAACCATCGCATTCCTTAGAATTCCCCAAATTCCTTACTGTGCCGAACCCTAGCACTTTTTGCCCCCTTGTCTTCCTGATCTCCATCCGCCATCTTTTCTTCTTCGAGCAAACCCCTCCTAAGGGCCATGGCCAAGTTTGGGAAGAGTACCTTGACCCCGGAGAGGATGAGGGAGCTCGAGGTGCTGGGGATGCTGGACCCGATGACCTTGTGGCTACCGAACGAAGAGACCGAGCCGCAGCCCTAGGAGGACGAGCTCGTTGGCACCGAGCACTATATGCTCTTCAGGCTGCGGACGCCGGAGAGTGATTTATTTGTGGTAGTTCTCATGCAATGTGAGATCGAGCTAGTCAACCTGGTACCCAATTCCATCCTTCTTCTTTCCATTTTCTCTTATCTGTGTGAGGGGTTCTTACGCATGCTGCCACTGCCCAGAGGATAAGAACTCCCAGAGGATGACGGTCAAAAAGTTTCAGACAATTCTACCTTGAGTTGATAGCCATTTTAATGCCCACATGACGCTGTCTGAACGGAGTCTATCTCCTTTGCTAGAGCAGTCTCGCCGACATGTGGGGCCCAGCCTCTGTAGCAACTTGACGCTACCGGCAATCGAGGCGGAGCTTTCGCCATCGCCCGGTGGGTCGGACCCACCGCCGATCCGCCTCGCTGCCTCTCTCCTTTTTCCTCTCCCGGCCGAGTCGAGCTCGACTCCTTGCGAGAGTTCTCCGTCTCCCATCTACGTCTCAGCGCTATTTGCGCCACCCTGAGCCATTGGTTGTTGCCACGCCCAGCCTCGGGACTCCCGTGCCATACCTCGTCCATCCCGCATCATTCCCTGCCGGTGAAGCTTCGCGCCACCTCGCCGAGCGGTCAAAACCGAGCAGCCGCAACTCCCTCATCCGTTCAAACGCTGGAGCTACAACTTTCCAAGGCTATAAATACCATGTGAGCGTCGCACTGAGGCTCCCATTCATTCGTTCATTTTTTGAGCCGAATACCTGAGCCAGTCGCCCATCTCTTTGCCATTTTCACCGAAGCCAAAGAAAGGGGGAGAATCAGTGAGGTGAACCAAATGAGCATCAATCCCTGAAATTTCTTGGTCTTGGAGATTCGTCGTGCCTCCTAGAGTACTAACCAATCTTTCTTTTGCTTTTGTTTTGTCCGTAGCTCACCCACACCGCCGTTCTTCTTCTCGCGTCGGCGACCGCTGCGTACCGCCTCCGTGATTCTCCAGCCGCACTAGCAGGTGAAATAGGATCCCTAGGTTCCACTGATGCTCTAGGAGTCCTTGTCCAGTGAAGAGATGGCCGGCGGCGAGCTTTTGCTCGTGCAGCCATTAGTGCCGCCGCACCTTCTCGGTGCCGACCACCTTCCCGGCCACCCCCCGGCGAATGGGTACCACCCCTAGGTGCGCCTCTGCTCACTGATGCTGGAGGTGCCACCCATTCCGCCGTAATGGACTTAGTTCGCCGGCGGTGAGCCTTAAACCGAGCGCTCTGTTTTGAAGTCACTGACCCGAGGGCCCCACTTGGCAGTCTCTCCGAGTCTTTGGCCCACGCGCCATCGCACTTCTTCACAAGGCGCCGTTGGCGAGCGGCCACGGCTGCTACCGCGGATCGCACCGTGCGATCGCTAACGGGCGGGGCCGGTTTGTCAGTCGGGTCGGGCCGATTCAAACGCGTCATGCGCGCGCGGTGAAAAGCTGTTTTTGAGATTCGAAAACGTATTTCTGAATTTCAGTGATTTTCAGAAATCGAGCCACTTCAAAGGTCCATAAGTTTTGAACTATAGCTCCAAAATTGGTGAAATAAAATTCTATATTCTTGTAAAATCAAGCTCTTTCAAAATAGGTAAAAACATTTTGAAAACCATATCTAGGAAATATTTAAATTCAAATTTGAATAAAGGGCTAGAGACATGCTTTATACGAAATTTCTGTAAATAAGCTTAAAAGTTAGTGAAACTAATTTTTCTAGGATCCTTACATCTCCAGAAACCAAAATATGTAAAAATATTTAATTTTCATGCATGTTTGTATTTCTTTCGTTTAAGTCTTGTTCTCAATACACTAAGAATTCAAATAGGTATAATAGTATTAAGGGAATATAAAAGAAACAAGAATTTAATTCATAAATAATAGGATGGCAGTAGCATGGTTAAATTTGATTAAGTAGTAAATTTAGTTTGAGTTAACTTTAAGTTATGCAGTAATCATTGTGCCAAATACACCCACGCATATATATGCATATATATGTGCATAGGAAGTTAAATAATTGATATATAGATTAAATGGTTGCCAACCATGAACAAACCTAGCAACCTAGTTTAATAAGTTTTAATGCAATCAACCCCTTGTCTTATGTTTTAAATTTTATTAATTCAAATAATTTTAGCATCTATAATTTGAAGTTATAAATATTAGAATTCTCAATTTTAGCCTCTTGAATTCATAAATACAGAATGAGTGATCTATAAGAAAACCCTTGTTGTTCATTTCAGAAAATGTTAACGCTTTGGATGCATAATTATTTGCCTTGTGAAATCTTAAAAGTTTATAATTCAACCCTCAAAAGATACCCCTTTTTTCTGTAGTAAATTCTTATTTGACTTACTGTCTGTCTTCTTTTCGCCCTTTTTGAATTTGGATTTTTACTATATTTTCGCTTGATTGTCGTGTAGTGTCCGACATCCTCGAAGAGGAAGACGACGCCGTCGTTGATCCAGATCCGGAGTTAGACAGCGAGTTGCAAGGCAAGCACCCCCTTGAACATGTCGAGCCTAATTATTTACCTACCTTATGTTGTTTTTGCTTATGTATGATGCATCCGGATAGTTCTCCCTAAAAATGCTAATTTGGGTTAGAACTGTAATTAGTCCTGTAAATTATGGTTTGCCTCAATCTGTATGAACATGTGAACCTTGTAAACCTTAGTTGGAAACTAGACATGCTTAATGTCATTTTGGGTATAACCGCTAGCCTAAAATATCTGCTTAAGCTGTTGATCGTGTTTTCAATGTTTTCAACGAATGTATGATCCTCATTTGGGAAAATGTTGCTGGTACTTTGGCTAAAATCCCAAAAATAAAACTATGGTTTGATGCGGGCGATTATTGGCAATAGCCGGTGGTGCAAAGGAAGTTGCACGTAGATAGGGTGGAGTATGCCCCATGTCGGATTAAGGACCGAGCAATGGGACGCTATAGATCCAAGAATTTCGTACAACCACGAGGGCTTGTATGGGCGGGTCTTATCCTATTAAGTTGTTTAGGCATGGCTTTGCATCTAAGGAAGGCGGGAGATTGCACAGGCATTCCGGTTTGGTCTGTCTGTAGGGGTTTTTACATACCAATGCAACGGTGTACGCCTTGCCATGAACAGAAATGTGGTGTTGGGTGTGATGAAAATGGATCCACGGCTTGGGTGAGTGTTTCTGTTTTCATGGCGAGGGTCAAACGTCCCGGGCTGGTTCAAAGCCACACCTAGATAATGTAACGGCTCTGAATGATCTCCTTGCCGACACACCAAAGGAAGTGTGTAAACTGGTCTGGCAAAAGAGGTTGATCATCCCTTGTGGGTAAAGCTGTACACCTTTGCAGAGTGTAAATCTAATCGATTTGCCGTGTCCACGGTTATGGACGCTTGGTGAAGTCATTCCAAAGTTAGAATGTTTGGTATTTTCTAAAATGGGTTTGAAAAGGAAACCGTTTTGCAACAAGTTTTTCGTGTCAAAGTACAGACACCGGGGATCCTTGCAGTCGGGTAGACCGGGTTGAAGGACTTGGATAATTGCTTAACGCTTTATATTCCAATTGCCTATTTTGGAAATGTGATGTTCAATCTATTATGTCATATCTTTAAATGTTTATGCAACTGCAAAATGAACTTTAACCTACCTTGATTAGCCTGCATAACTATCTAATTGCATTTGTCAAACACTATAAGTCTTGCTGAGTACCAATGTACTCAATCTTGCATCTGCTGTCTCAGAGGACGAAGCCTGCGAAGTGCCTAACGACTCGTACTATCACGCAGGGCACGGAATATTCGATGATGATTTTCCCTAGGTTTGCCAAGTCAGTTGCCTGAGGGTTAGCGGGCAAACCACGTGGCTTTTAGAGTTTTAAATTCCCTATTTTTCGCTGTTGCAAAAATTTAACTCTGTATAATTATTTCTGCTTGTAATGTATGCTTATCAGTTTAATATCTTGTGGTGGTGATATGAATTTAGTAAACATGTGAGTGCTAGCCAGCTGATCATGGGATTAGTACAGTAATCACGTGGAGGTTCCTGTTTGCAAAAACGGGGTCTCACAGTGTTCGTATCAGAGCCACACTGACTGTAGGAAACCCTGGGTAAATGGTCGCTAGATAGTGATATGAAAGGTTACTTTGGAAGAAATGAATAAAACTTTATCCCCTACTAATAATGAAATTTAGCATATGTGCTAATTTTCTTATTTGTGGTTTCTTAGCTATTCGTAATAATTATTAATATCTCCTTCTCTTTTATTTTGTAGATGACACATTACGTACCTTGCCATGAGTCGATCATTCCAGAATTGGGTGGGATGATGGGGGTACTACATCATCTACTAGAGGATTGTCATTATGAGAGCGTCCCGAGATATGTGGTATTCCAAGCATACTTGAGCTCCTAGACTAAGGAATATGCCACTAGAGTTTTCATACCCCCAAGACCGGCTTTCAATGAGGGGGAGAGAACTTTTGATGGATATGGATCATCCATAGATGCCTCGATGAATGAAGCTACCTACCAGGCTGTGATCCACCTCCGTCATGTGATTCCAGACTTAGATCCTGCTTATTGCTATTTTCCTGGAAGACCCCCAGTTGGAGATAATGTATATAGAGATCACACTAGGGTTAGAAGTGATGGCCTTAGAGTTATGGTGAACCTTGTAAATAATCTAGATAAGCACTATGTTCAGTTAGCACAAGAGTTGCTAGAAACCCGCTGTCAGATGGCATTTTGGAGACCCACTTGGCCACGTGCGTAGCGAGAGGTACCATACCACGCACGGTGCTAAGTGAGGGGACTTCTCAAATCCCATCCGCGCGGCGTTCTCCACCTGCCTCTTATGTGCCCACACCTGGTGTGCCAAGGGGAGCCAGAATGTCTTGTATAGGTAGTCGCCCGCGTCTTATAAACGATAAGGGCATAAATCCCCGTAGTACTTGTGAGTTTTAGCCCGAAGTCCCTCGGGTGTATAGGCATAGAGCCTACACCGCTAGGACCTTAGATGAGGTAGAGTAGATAGGGGTGCATGGAAGGGATGTAACCGCTGTTGTAAATAAGAGTAGTATGGCATAAATAAAGTGGTGTCTTTTGCTGTGAATTAATGTGGTAGTAGTAAATTGTAAGATTGTGAACCCTATGATAAAGATTAACATAGAAATAACTTAGTTCATGTAAACTATAAGGGCTAAGTTTATAAAATTGTGAGATGATTCCAATCTATACCAGATGTTGTACAGTTGTTATTTCTATATGGCTACTGGCATTATATTAATGCTAATTCATTTTGCCTTAAAATTTCAGAAGACAAATCCCTCCAGTTGGACGGCTATAGTTAGGGAGTTAGCGGAAAATTATGGGCAAGAAAAACATCGCCCTATGCTTACTGTTAGGCAGACTGTTGATGGGTTTAAAGTGTATGCGCACGCCATTACTATAAAGAGATAGCGTCGCATACACCATCAAGTGAAGCATTATAGTTCAAATAGAGTCCAAGCTATCCAGGAGACAAGTCGTAAGCTGATGAGAAAGATTTGTCAAATACATCGTGTGGATATGAGTGCGTATGTGCGCTCGTATGAAGAGCGTGTAGGTGGCCAAGGAGCCGAGTTAGAACCTAGGAGGCGCAGAACTGGGAATAGACAGGAATATCTACGCCAGTTTCGCCCGGTGGGAATTTGAGAGCCACTTCCCGAGCCCTCTAGTTCGGGGAGTAGTTGTGATGTGGGATCGCTATCGCCGCATCCGGGGATTATTAGTGGATAGGTTTTCCCCTAGTAATCTTATGATGTAGTAATAAATCTATAAGATAGTTAATTGGTATGTGTATGCATCCTTAATATTTGCGTGAAGTACTTTTGGTATTGTAAGTTTTTGAGTTGTATCTTTTGTGTGAATAATAATAATGGATTTTCCCTCGCAAATTGTAACTGTAAAGTGAAGATTTCCAATGAGATAATCCAAAAAATAAATTATGATAACAGGAACAAGACATGTAGAATGATTACGTGATCAATAAATTTGAAATCTTACCCTAGTCCTTGTCGCATACTAAAATGGTATTAATTTCAGGATAAGGCCAACCAAGTCGCTCAGTCAGATCTTGGAAACTGACACGGCTCAGGATGCGCGTGATCCTCGAGCGAACATCACAACACCAGCTCGGCCAAATCCTCAGCATCCGGCGACGAGAGCTTCGACATCTCGAGCGGCTCGTCAAGATACCCCCATTCCATCTCCTATCAGCGATGGAGTTCATGATGAGCAGTTGCCTCCACCGCCAACCATGGCTCAAGTATTGGCCCTAATTGAGCAAGGGAGGCAGGCGAATACCCTGCTACTGCAGCAGATAGCCCAAAACACCGCAGCTCAAGGTGTTGCTCGTGGAGGGAGTTCTTAAGAACTCAGCCACTGGTCTTTTGTGCTTCAGCCGAGCCCCTTGATGCGGATGATATGCTGCGTGCTATGGAGAGCAAACTGAGTATTGCTCAATGTGATGATCGGGAGAAGGTCCTTTATGCCTCTTACCAGCTCCAAGGGACTGCAGCTGTCTGGTGGGAGAATTATCAAGCGGTCTTGCGGAAGAGCGAAGTGCTTTGGCCGAGTTCAAAGCCGCCACGCACCCATATTCCCACTAGTGTGATTGAAGTGAAGAAGCAGGAGTTTTTGAACCTGAAGCAAGGTTCGATGTCAGTGATAGAATACTTGCACCGCTTCAACCAGTTGTCCCGGTATGCCACATATGAGGTGGCTGATGAAGCAAGGAAGATTGAGCGGTTCCGAGAGAACCTGAATGAGGAGATCAAGTGGGCTTTAATAGCCCAAGATATTGATGACTTCCAGACTTTGGTGGACAAAGCTGTAAGGGTGGAACACGGCAATCGTAGTGTGATGGAGAGCCGCAAGCGCAAGTGGCTTACGCGTAGCTCAGCTGGGGCTGGGTCGTCTAGGCCACAAGGGTGGCAGTCGACCAACCTTCGTCGACCACCACCACCAGCGCCAAGAGCCCAGCAACCGACTTCCTAGACTCAGAGATCTCAGGGTCAGGCTCCTCGCTTTGTGCAAATGCACCGCAATGATCTATTCGCTAAGTGCAACAGACCTAGGGCACCGCCGTTGTCGAAGCAAGCACCTAATGTCACGTGTTTCCATTGCAATGAGCGTGGACATTATGCCAGTTCCTGTCCCAAGAAGAAGACTGGGCAACCTCGTCCACAAGCTCAAGGCCGGATTCAGGAAGCCGCAAGGCGGCAGACTCAAGGGTCAACTCCACCACCCGCGCAAGGCGGAAATATTGGGTGCCTTCATCATATAACGACTGAAGAGGCGCAGGAAGCATCAGATGTTGTTCTTGGTATGTTCCTTGTGCAATCTGTTACCACGTTGGTTCTGTTTGATTCAGGAGCTTCCCATTCTTTTATCTCCAAGAAGTTTTCTGAACAAAACAAGTTAGAGGTTTCTCTGTTACCTACTCACATGATTGTGCAATCACCTGGGGCCACCATTAGAACTACTAGTTTCTGTTCTGGAGTTAGCATAGAAATCAATGGGATTACGTTTTATGCTGATCTCATCCTAATAGAGACATCTCGGCTAGATGTGATCTTAGGCATGGATTGGTTGGCCAAACATAAAGGTTGCATAAACTGTGCCGATCGATCTATATCTCTGGTAAATCAAGATGGAACACCTGTGGAATTTGCCTCAAGTACCAATGAGTTGGCATCTCAGCCAGTCTGGTGTTTAGCATCCACTGTTGAATTAGAAAATGTGCCAATAGTTAATGAGTTTCCAGAGGTTTTTCCTGTTGAATTGCCAGGATTGCCTCCGGATCAAGATATGGAGTTCATTATTGATTTGGTGCCGGGAACCGAACCAATATCAAAATGCCCATATAGAATGCCCTCAAATGAGTTAGTGGAATTGAAAACGCAACTCAAGGAGCAACTGGACAAAGGATTCATTCATCCCAGTACATCACCTTGGGGAAGTCCAGTTCTTTTCGTCAAGAAAAAGGACTATAGCTTGCGCATGTGCGTAGACTACCGTGCTTTAAATGAAGTAACCATCAAAAATAAATATCCGCCTCCCCGGATTGATGACCTATTTGATCAGCTGAATGGGGCACAAATCTTTTCCAAGATAGACTTGAAGCTGGGATATTTCCAGCTGAAGGTCAGATCATCAGATATTCTCAAAACTGCCTTCACTACACGTACCGGTTTATATGAATACACCGTAATGTCCTTCGGGCTTACTAATGCTCTTGCAAGCTTTATGAATTTAATGAATAAAGTGTTCATGGAGTATCTGGACAAGTTTGTAGTGGTCTTTATTGATGATATCCTGGTTTATTCCAAAAATGAAGAACATAAGCAGCATTTGCACATGGTTCTTAGCAAACTCCGGGAAAATAAGTTATATGCTAAGTTCGAGAAGTGTGAGTTTTGGTTGAAAGAAGTGTCATTTCTCGGGCATGTTTTATCGGGAGGCGGAGTTGCTGTTGACTCGAGTAAAGTGCAAGCAGTGTTAGCTTGGGAAAGACAACAGTCAGTTCCAAAGATTCGAAGTTTTCTAGGCTTTGCCGGTTATTACCGCCGGTTCATTGAAAACTTCTCCAAAGTCGCCAAGCCACTCACACAACTCTTAAAGAAGGAAAGGAAGTTCGAATGGACTTCTGATTGTGAACAGAGTTTTCAAAAATTAAAAGAAAAGCTAACCTCTGCCCCATTACTCATACTGCCAGATATTCACAAGAATTTTGAAGTATATTGTGATGCATCACTTCAAGGGTTGGGATGTGTATTGATGCAAGAAAGCAGGGTTGTCGCTTATGCCTCTCGACAACTTCGCCCTCATGAGCAGAATTATCCTACTCATGACCTTGAACTAGCCGCTGTTGTTCATGCCCTTAAAATCTGGAGCACTATCTTATTGGAAATAGGACAGAAATCTACACACCATAAAAGTCTTAAGTATTTCTTTACACAGCCAGAATTGAACCTAAGATAAAGAAGATGGCTAGAGCTGATTAAAGACTATGACCTCGGTCTTCACTACCACCCTGGTAAGGCCAATGTCGTAGTTGACGCTCTCAGTCGGAAGGTATATTGCATGTTGGATTCCAGTCAATCTGACCTGATCAATGACTTCCAGAAGCTCAATTTGGATTTAGTGAAAATGGTTATGTGGCCGCCCTCTAGTTGCAGCCAACTCTCAGAAGTCAGATTAAAGATGCTCAACTCAAGGATGAAGCCATTATAGAGATTCTAAATCATTCAATTGGAAGCATAAATTCCGAGTTCACGGAAAGTCCAGATGGGATAATAATGAAGGGAACTCGTATCTATGTGCCCAATGATTCTGATATCAAGAAATTGATTCTATCTGAAGCCCATGAGTCACCATTGTCTATTCATCCTGGTAGTACCAAAATGTATCAAGACCTTAAGAGAGAATATTGGTGGCCTGGTATGAAGAAGGATATCGCTGAATATATCGCGAAATGCGATGTATGCCAGCGGGTCAAAGCTGAACATCAACGTCCAGCTGGGCTTCTCCAGCCATTACAAATTCCGAAATGGAGATGGGATGATGTCGGTATGGACTTCATTACTGGTCTTCCCCGAACTCAAAAAGGGAATGACTCTATTTGGGTTGTTGTTGATCGACTAACCAAAGTAGCCCATTTCATCCCTGTTAGGACCACTTATTCTGGAGACAAGTTGGCAGAACTTTACATTAGCAACATCGTGCGTTTGCACGGGGTCCCAAAAACAATTGTCTCAGATCGGGGATCACAATTCACATCCCGTTTCTAGGAAAAATTGCATAGTCTCTTGGGAACAAAATTGAATTTCAGTACTGCTTACCATCCCCAGACCGATGGTCAGACTGAAAGGATAAATCAGATCTTGGAAGATATGCTGAGGGCTTGTGTGCTAACTTATAGCACCAATTGGGAGAAATGCTTAGCATTTGCAGAGTTTTCGTACAATAATGGTTTTCAAGTTAGTCTGCAAATGTGGCCGTTTGAAGCCCTCTATGGAAGGAAATGTCGAACTCCACTTTTCTGGTCCGAAGTGGGAGAAAGACAGTTCTTTGGCCCAGATTTAATAAATGAAGCCCAAGAACATGTGGATTTAATACGAAGCCGATTAAGGGAAGCCCAATCTCGCAAGAAAAGTTATGCCGACACTCGTCGACGTGACTTGAGCTTTGAGATTGATGATTATGTCTGTCTTAAAGTTTCACCTCTTTGTGGAATCCGTCGATTCCAAGTTCGAGGCAAGTTAGCTCCTTGATATATTGGACCATATCGTATATTGGAAAAGATGGGAGAAAAAGCATACAAGTTGGAGTTGCCATCTCAATTATCCAGTGTAGATAATGTATTCCATGTATCGCAGCTTAAAAAGTGTCTTCGCGTCCCAACTGAACTTACTCAGTTGGAAGAGATTGAACTCCAGCCTGATTTAACTTACCGTGAGCACCCAGTTAAAATTCTTGAAGAAGCAGAAAGGCGTACTCGGAATAAAGTTCACAAAATGGTAAAAGTACAGTGGAGTAACCATACGGAAGAAGAAGCAACATGGGAACAATAAGATAAACTTAAGGAAGAATTTCCTGACTTCTTTTAGACCCTATTCTACCTTCGAATCGCCAAATCTCGGGGGCGAGATTTCTGTAAGGGGGGTAGATTTGTAACATCTCGAAAATGACAAACAATATATAATAAAATATTAATGAATATTTTTGGATTTGAATATAATTATTTCTGAGTTTTCTTGGTACTATTGGTTTTATTGGATTTTTCTTGGATTTTTGCTTTGTATGAAAAGTCCAACAAATAGAATTATCAAATAGAAAATGGTAAGAAGGTAAAGAGATAAAAGTAAAAATAAGAACAATTTACCATTTGACCATAATCATGCTGGTAAACCAGTAAAAATATCTAGTAAAAATCTTTGGTGCTGAAATAGGGCAAATAAAATATCTTAGTCATCTCTTTTTGACTAAAACGAGTAAATTCAGAATTAATTCAAAATAATCGAAACTTATCAGGATCCACGAAAATTACCATAGCACCCTCAGTGCAGTATTCACAGCTGGTAAAAATCTCAGGAATTGATCATGTCGGCAAAGCCTCTTAAAAATTCAAAAACAGAGACCATTAAAAACAAGAAATCTTCATGTCAGAATTTTTGTAAAATATTCACTTTATATTTTGACTTGAAATTTTTATGGAGATATCCATAAGTCAAACTGAACTCTTATAAAAAGTTTGGAAAATAATTGATATGAATCAAACCCTTGAATAAATGAAATACCGAAATACAAATCCTGTGCAGTCCACAGAGTCAGAATTATAATTAATTATTTGTCAGGTATGTTAGTCTGAAAATTTTACTAGAGGATAAGAACTCCCAGAGGATGACGGTCAAAAAGTTTCAGACAATTCTACAGTTGCTTGATAGCCGTTTTAATGCCCACATGACGCTGTCTGAACGGAGTCTATCTCCTTTGCTAGAGCAGTCTCGCCGACATTGTGGGGCCAGCCTCTGTAGCAACTTGACGCGCTGGTAACTGAGGCGGGGCTTTTCGCTCACTGCCCTTTGGGGTCGGATCCACCCGTCAGTCTCCGTCTCGCTGCCCTCTCTCCTTTTTCCTCTCCCGGCCGAGTCGAGCTCGACTCCTCGCGAGAGTTCGCCGACTCACCTCTGCGTCTCAGCGCGATTCGCGCCACCCCGAGCCGTTGGTCGTTGCCACGCCGAGCCTCGGGACTCCCGTGCCATACCCCATCCATCCCGCGTCATTCCCTGCCGGTGAAGATTCGCGCCACCGCCGAGCCAGTCAAAACCGAAAGCAAATGCAACTCCTCATCCGCTCAAACGCTGAGCTACCACTTTCCTGTGCTATAAATACCATCGGAAAGTCATGACCGAGGCTCCCATTCCTTCGCTCATTTTTGAGCCGAATACCCGAGCCATCGCCCATCCTTCGCCATTTTCGAAGCCAAAGAAAGGGGAGAATCAAGAGGTGAATCAAATGAGCATCAATCCCTGAAATTTCTTGGTCTTGGAGATTAAATGCGTGCCTCATCACTACAAGAATCTGGAAAATTCGTGGGCCAAACCCACGATTTAATTTAAATTCGTGAGCAAACCGTCGAATTTAGTTCACGAATTTAACTCGATGAAATTAATTAATTAAATTCGTGGGTACCACGATTTAAGTTAAATTGTGGGTTTATGCTAAACCCACAAATTTAATTGTTTTCGAGTTAAATTCGTGGGTTTATTAAACCCACGAATTTAATCGCATTTTTACAAAAAAATGTATATATATCCAAATGTATGTATTTTTATATATATATGTATCGCACTCAATACATATATACATATATCCAAATGTATGTATTTTTATATATATATATATGTATCGTGACTCAATACATATAACAACTAAAGAAGAAAAGAAAAGGCAAAAGAAAATTGAAACTAAAAATTGCTAGTTTAAGAATAAATAAGAAGGATCATCTATTTTGTTCAAATCGATCGAAACACTAACACAAAAGACAAACTCCACAATGAAGTTCAAGCGAATGAAGAATTAACAAACGAGACACCAAACCTATTATCGATTACTAAAATACTGAAACCAACCTTTAACTCTTCAAACTCGGCTTAAAACTAAGTCTCCGAATGTACAAAATTTCGCATGACTTCTCTTGTAAATAGGACATCCACTCAATGTGACAAAAAACATTTGCGCTATAATATATATATCAATCACTCAAACCGTATGAGACATTCTAGCGCATCCTTAGATAATCCAATCACACATCCAACGGCAATTTGTAAACTACGCAATGACGTACAACACATTACAACCGCAATAGATACAATCCATGATCCATTAAAATAAGTCCATCACAATAAGTCGATCACAACGTATCCATCACAACAAGTTATAAAGTACAACAGCTTATACACTAATCGAGCTCACAATGGAATTCATGCCTCGGGTTGTTAGAGTTGTGGGCGCTACCACCACCGTCGGCTATTGTTGAAGATGTCTTCTATGATGTCGTCGTTAGTACGTCTTTGAGGGCGTGACCTAGAAACACCGCAAGTTCAAGATTAACTTAGGTTGTGCTACAAGTAACATTATGTCGATTCACATGAATGTCAATATGAGAATATCAATAGTACTATTCAACCAAGACACAATATGAGAATATCAATATGACAGTCAAGCTAAACAAGAACAGATACTATATATAAGAACTACACGTACGAGCTAGTCAAAATATGCTGCAATAATCATATGAACATCAATCTCATATTCAATGAAGTATCAAAGTAATACTCTCTAGTATTAACATAAGGCCAATATTACAACTAAAATTATTGAATTCAACTTCCAAAGACCCCAATTGCATCAATGAGTATTCAAAAGATAACAAACAAAGAAAATAGTTCAAAGAAGCAATTAAGAGTTTTGGTAGTCATTTTAAGAGTTCAATATACAAAGTACAAATATGAAGCATTCTACAAGGATAAACAATCGATTGTACATGGGCAAACAACATTCTACAAGGATGCCATATAAAGCATTTAAAACATAAGTTCACAATTGAACAAGTTGTCTTAAGATAACTTTTCAATTCCAAGAAGTCAGCACAATATAAGGTTCGAAATCAAAAAGTTATTGACATAAAGAAAAAATCAAATAGCACGAATGGGTTAATAATTTGGTAAACCATCACTTATCTACAGGAGCACAGCAATGAACTTTCATAAGCACACAAGTTAACCTTTTCAAGTATGAACATTGAGATGATTTGTGCAAGGTTTAAGAAAGAGTTGCCTAAATATCCTAAAATCGACTCAGTTGTGCATTTCAACAAAAATTATCACTTTTGCAACAGATTACTAAGATTAATATATATAATAAAAGAATGAACTAGATTTCCTACGGAAGTATATGTCCATCCGCTGCACACGTAATCTAATATTCAATGAAGCATATGTAATCTCATATTCAAAGAATGAACTAAAGTTCCTACGGAAGCATATGTTCCTAAATTTGAGCAAGAGAAAGGAAGGGATGGGCGGGTAGCTCACCAAGTCATCAAACTCCACAACAAAGTTCAAGCTAACGAAAAATTAACAAACGAAACACCAAACCTACTACCTCTACTAAAAGACCGAAACCAACCTTTCAACTCTTTAAAACCGGCTTAAAACCAAGTCATTGAAATGTACAAATTTTCGGCATGACCTCTCTAGTAAATATGACATCCACTCAGTGAGACAAAGAAACATTTGCGCTATAATATATATACCAATCTCTCAAACCAGAAGGAGACATTCTAGCAGATCCTTAGATAATCAATCACACATCCAAAATGGCAATTTGTACAAGAATTGACAAACTTAGCTCGTGTCGCAAACTTATAATATTTTCGACATCCATAAATGTGGTGTCGCCTCGAGGTGGTCGCAGGCCCACGGGTTGAAGTACATAGGCATTCCTAAGCTTGGCATAGGTGGTGGGTACATGTAGAACGGGTTTGGAGGTCGGGAGCCCTGTAAGGCATAGACAGTACATCATGCCACATATAAATCATTCATTCAAATTTTAAATAACGAATTGAACCGATCCGTTTTTACCTGTGATGCCTCTCCGTAGAAGGTGGTCGATCGTGGATTGAACATGTAGAAAGGAGGAGGAGGTGGGAGCTCTGTGGATCATAGTTTGTGATATGAAGTACACATAATAGAGTTTTTTGAAAATAAAGAATGCATGAGAATATCATATAACCTGAGGTGCATCTCCTAGAGGTGGTGCCTGCATCCCAGTAGGGTTTATGAAGGACGCCGGGAGGCCGAGCACCGTGATGCTTCTCCTTGTGGTGGTGGCTGCATGTGCGGAGAAAACATGTACAAGGGAGGTGGTGGGAGCCCTATGACATAATAGTCCAGTTTGTGAATTCGTGATTTTACGAGCTAAGTGAATTAAAGCGTAATGAACTCAAGTATCTTTACCTGTGGAACAGGAGGGCGAAACACTGGCACGTTAGGTCCAAGAGATTGTGACATTTGCTGCATATAGATTGTTTGTTAGATTTTAATCACAAATGTAAACTTGAGCGCTTTTGTTCAAAGTTGAGATTGTACCGCAGATACATTTTCATGTATTCCGAGTCTTCTCGGCTTCACGAGCTTTCTCGTGCTTGACGAGACTCTTCTCGCTTGACGAGCCTCCTCTCGCTTCACGAGCCTCCTCGTGCGCTTGTGCTTCCCGGCGGACCTCGACGAGCGAGCACTCCGTGAGGAAACCGAGCCTCGTGGAGGACGATCGCGATCCACAACTCCATCCCCATGGCCCACCTACAAACGATATATACTGAAATGTGACCATACAATTTTTTTTCCTTAGTAGAGCGAAACAAATAAAATCAGTTTTATTAACGAACCTCCCATGCTTTAGGCCCTCCAAATATGTGGTACAACGCTCCACATCGACCGGTGCGGCTCTCAATCGACCTCCTACCCATGACGTTGTGTCATTTGTTCTCGTATATGACGCCTACAAAACAAGATTTTGGTGCTCCTGGATGTAAATTTGCACAAAACATATTGTGTCATTTATACTTACCATCCTCTCACTAGCCCCGTCGTCGCACAACACATCCGGTTCTGTGGATCCTCGCTTGGTGCCCCGGATGTAAACTTCCACAAAAGTGGAGTACTCCCACTTTCACCTCCTACGATGCAAAGTTAGAAACATAGTGACAAATTCACTAACAATTATAATACCGATACTTACCATGCGTTGTTCTAGGCCAATGTGTCCGTCTGCCACTGTACTTGTGCTTCCCCAATCTACTTCTTCTTCCCTCGATTTCTATTTGATTTTTCTTGAAAATCCTCCGATCCCCAAGACTGCACATCCACCTCCAAGCCTCCATGTCCTTCATTATCCAATCGACCGAGCTTTGAGATACTCTTGTTCATCAGTGTATCCTCCTCGCCTCCGGTCCTCTTCTCATGTTCACCTTCTTCACCCTCTTGTAAAATTGATGACAGCTTGAATCGTGCATTGCTGAATGAATCTCCGACAACCGCTTGTGCCGCCTCGTTGAAGACGCTTTTGGCCTTCTTCAAAGCGCTGTAATCGCTTTCGCTCAAGGCGGAACCTCTCCTTCATATAATCACACATTTGTCAAATTGTACTTACATTTAAAGCAATACTCAAATAGAGTAAATAAATAACGAAACTCACCTGGCCAGCCCACATCGCGCCGACATGTTTGGTTGTCTTCGCCTCCTTCCACGCTTCTCCTTCAACGCCCAGTGCTTCGGTTGCCAGGGTCACGAATCTTTCCTCGCCGACTCAACCATGCCAGGTAGTAGTATCGCCAAGGGCTCCAAAGACGGCGTTAACCTTTGTAATGTGGCCCGTCCCTCCCAACCCGCTCTTTCCAAAGCCTACAACAAAATACAAGACAAAGATGCATCAAAACAATAAGTTGTCACCTAGCTAATGCTAAAGGAGAAGATATAATCATACACTGCTCCCGTGTACCTCTATCAACCTCCTATCGGCTGGGTTGCATCTCGAACGAACTGAGACGGTTTTACGAAACCTGAAATGCAAATAATTAGTTCATAGACATTACAATGTAAATATGGAGATTAAATGATAATCCAATACTACACATATACTGATGGTACTCAAGAAGACCGCGCCTCTTCAAGCGGCTCTAAGGTCGCCTCCAACTCTGCCTCGGCCTCGGCGTCATTCAGACTGCTGCCGCACCGCCACCACCCCAACGACCTCCTCGCCGTCCGCCTTCGCCATGTCGTCATGCTCACATATGTGCTGCCTCTCTCCGCAACCCCTACTGCGCCTCGCCCTCCCGTGGCCGCTCCCGCGCTTGTTCTCGTGCTCGCCATCAAGCACCTCGAGCTGCTCTCGCCGCTGTTTATCTAATCAAGCGCCGCGCCCAAAGAATATGGCGCCTGCCGCCGCCAAGTCCTGACCATCAGAACCCTTGCTCCTCGACCTTCTGGAGGACGACCCGCGAACTTGCCTTTAAGCTTGTCAACCTGATGCCTGAACATACTCATCTGTTCAAATTTGACAAGAGTTAGTATACAGGTTTACAAATAATTTTCAATAACTTGCAAAAAAGAATGAGACAACTATAACATGTAAAAAATGAAGGAGACAACAATGACTTGTACAAATGAACGAGGCAACAATAATCTCACAAAATATACATATCAAAAGTCGTCGGCGCGGAATCGTCATGCGACTTGTATTTCATTGAGACGCGTGCTTGAAGGCGCAATCCTTACTGACTTTTGAGGGCGTTTCCGTGACGGGCCGGGTTCATCTGTTATTACGTCTGTGGCATCGGTAGGTAATTGATCGAGTCCTGCCCCGTCGGAGACAAGGAAAGAATCCCCTATAGCTTCTTCTTGATATACATCACCCACATCATCCTCTACGTTACTTGCCACATACGAAACATCCCCAGGAGGGTATACTTCAGGGTTAACTTTAAATACAACCCACCAAGCCTTCAAGCTATGGTGAGGATAGCTCGTAGTACACCGCCAACTCCGATGTGCAAGCACGATGCTATTGATATGGCCCTCAAACCGCGAATCGTGCTTCACCTCCACCATCCCAAAGTCATCGACACGCAGCCGCTGTGTGGATCGAACCAATGGCAATCAAAAACACGACCTTCAGATCTTTGCCACCCCAAAGGTATACTCAATTATGTTTTGTACAACACCGTAGTAGTCTAATATATCGCCACTGGAATCGGATGACGCCAGACTACTCCATTGTTAGAAGTGGCCGCAAGTGGACGGCTAGCTTCTAATTTCACTGCTCAAAACGGAACCCGCTCACATCACAGCGACTATAGCTCCTTGCCGTCACATCACCATGTGAGAGTCAGCCGGAGATCCTCGTGGATGGAGGCATCACGCATACACTATATAGCAACATTCCTCATTGTTAGTCTAATATTAAGGTATTACAACAATTCATTTTAGAAAATGAATAAATAGTCAAATTACATGTTGACTTAACCATTGCACTAAGCTTGGGCCGCTTTGAACCCATCACGATGTAGGTTATCCAATTGCTTAGTTGTGGGTTGTCGAGTTGACTTCCAATTTTCTTTGTCAAATACTGCATCATTTATTCTCGGGTTAAAAAGGACACTACACCGAAATGATGAAAACATAATTCAGAAAGTCACTTACTCAAAATATTTTTCAACTTCTACCATGTTAGTGAACATGTAAAGCATGGCCATGTTCCACTCCGCATACTCAACATGGTGTGCAGTGTACGACCCAACAGGTTGACCCTTGCATTGAAAAAGCTTAAGTTCGCTCAATGGTTCATCTTCCGCGGCACGGTACCGATTCTTACGGACATTCACATTGTGCTTGCGTGCGAAATACTTTGTTGAGAAGTTTGTGATCTCTTTACTTGCATAAGCCTCTGCGATACACCCCTCTACCCTTGCCTTGTTGCGCACCGTAGCTCTAAGCTTTTTCAACTCCCTTTCCTGACTATACATTCATCTGAACTGCGCAGGACCTCCAACATTCGCTTCCCAAGGTAGATGCACCAGCAGGTGTTGCATCACATTCATAAAACCAGGTGGGAAAGTTTTTTCCAACTTGCATACAAGCATGGAATTCTGAAGGACCATGTGGAGGTCCATCCATGTTTGTGATGAGTATTTGACTTTATTTGAGCAAGGTGTGCTCAAGTTTGAGTTTGATTTGGATTGATTTTCAAAATGAAGCAATTTGAGTTGTCTCGCCAGAGTGGCGTCTGGCCGATGGACGCAGTAGTGATGAGTTGGATGGTTTATTGCACATCTTTGTGGGCATTGCTATGTGAGGAGTTTCCTTGTCTTTGATGGTTGCAGGACGACGGTGCTAGGTCATGGTGAGGCGAAGGATGACCGGGACTAGGCGAGGAGCGCCGGAGGTCCGACGGTTGGGAGATCGCCGAAGATGATCGGAGACGGAGTCCGGCAAGTCAAGAAGACAAGGAAAGGAGATGATGCTAGCTAGATGCCGCGTGGATCAATGAGGACCGCTTGATTGAGGTCTAGTTGATAGGTTAGCGGTCTAGGTAGTATGCTTTGAAAACTGCAAGAAAACCCGTATGTGTGTGGTTTTGGGTTAGCCTTGCATGGCTGTGTGTGTGGGTTAATCCTAGCCCTTAGATGAGTGCTCTAGGTTGAGGGACTCATCCAAGGGTGGTAGGTGGCCCAAGAGTAGTATAAATAGGGGTGGAGGGTAGCCTCCTTCCTTGAAGGTGTTGAGGTTTTGATGCTCATTTGAGCTTTGCCCACATGAATGTGAGGCTTTGTAACCTCCCTTCCAGAAATGAAAGTTTTATTCATCCACCTCTGAATTTATTTTGCATTTACATTATGTCTTTACTTTACGCAATTTAAATTCAGCATTTACTTTCCGCAATTACATTCCCGCAATTTACTTTCAAGTAATTTGATTTGCCTCCTCCTTCTAAATGCTGCTGTTCTTGGATGTTTTGAGTGTGTTCATATGGTTTTACATCTCTTTGCACTCTTGGATTGAGTAGAGAACATCTTTTCTTTCAAGTTCCAACTTTGTTCTGAACTTGTTCTTCGCGCAGCAGTCAGTGTTTGATTTTTGTAAAATATAGAAAATCCTTTTTGAGTGATTCTTGTTGGAGGAGGTGCGGACTCTGATATCCGCTTGCAAAAAATTTTGAGTTCACTTGTTGTACCGTTTGGGCGCCATGAGGTGAAAACTGAGCCCCAAACGTTCTGCTCGAAGTTCTTGACCAGACTGTGTTCTTCGATTTTTCGTGTTTTTTCTGTAAGGCTTTTGAGGAGAAATTTGGTGGAGTTCTTCAAGACTCTGATGCTCACAGGAGAAAAAGTCTCAAAATTTTGTGAGCTACAGAAACCCACCAACCTCCTGTGCAAATTGAGGACAAGTTCTGGAATTCTGCTTTTGCTTTTCTGAAAGTGACTTTTGTGATTTGAATTGATGTCCTTTCTAAAAGCAAGAGTTTGAATTGATTCCTCTTTATCTTGGACACTAGACAACCAGGATTGTGACTCAAAATCCCTACATATTTTATGGTACTTATCCATGCAAGCTTGGGGTACACATAGTTGTCTAGTTTTTCGGTTTTCACAATTCCTTTTGAGCGATCTTGTCGAGGTTTTTGTTGGAGTATTTTGGGGAATTTTTATTTGCGACCATTCACCCCCTCTGCTCGCCATTTCGGTCCTTCAATTGGTATCGAGCCGGTTTTGCTCTTCCATAGATCTTGACCGGTCTCAAGAGCCATGGCGACGGACAAATATTCCACCAAGCCTCCAATCTTTAATGGAGTTGATTTTCCTTTTGGAAGTCCCTGATGGAGTCATACATCACGCCTGTGGCTACGATATGGCGTAAGGTGAAACTCCGTATGAGGTTCCTGCGATGAAAATGTCACGGCCATCAATATGGTTGACGTTGAGGCGAATGCTAAGGCAAGGAACATTCTCATACAGGTCTTAGCCATGTGAGTATGATAGATTTTCACCTTCGCTCCGCCACGAGATTTGGGTAACCTCGATGCTTACCATGAGGGCTCTACTCAAATCAAGACCGTGAGGCAGACCAGCCAAGCGCGAGTACAACAAGTTTGATCAACGCTACCGAGAGTCTCGACGAGTGTTTTGGTCGGTTTACAAAGATTTTGAGCGACCTCCGAGCAGCTGGTTGCATATACCCGACTCGGACAATGCTCGCATTTCTTGACCGCACTCGACCTTCGGTTTGGGAGATGAAGGTGACCACCATCAAGGACACCACCGACTTATCGACTCGACTCTTGACGGGCTTTATTCCCGCCTCAAGACTCATGAGATCGATGTCGCCTCTCTAAGACGAAATCTCATCGATGGCTTTGGTCACCGATCCCATTGATCTTCTTCTTCCGATCCTTCTATTGGTTTCTCTCTTCCGCCTTTGCGAGCTAAGCGATGACCAACCGGAAAAATTTCGAAAAATGAGCTTGCTCTTCTCGCCGCAAGTTTTCTCATGCATACAAGAGGGTGAGAGAGAGAAGAGAGGTGGCATGATCACCGCTTGAGTGTGGTGGCCCCAACCACATTCGCGAACTGTCCCAAGCCGGAGAAGGGCAAGAATGACGCTATGGTTCGGGCAAGAACGACTACACCGACAAGAACCGCAACAAGAAGCCTCCAGTCGGAACCGCGCACGAGAAGAAGTACCGCAACTTCTCCAAGAACAAGAAGCTCTTCCACCGCGCCCTTGCCGCGCTTGACGACATCAACCTCTCCGACACGGAGACATGGAGCGACGAGGCGAGGATGATCCGCAAGAGAAGAAAGGCGGCGACGACTTCTCCAAGCATGTGCTTCATGGCCGACACCAACGACATCAGCGACTCGAGCTCTACAAATGACTCTGACGAGGTACCCTCCTATGACCAGCTCAACGAAGCTTTCGCAAATTAGGAAAATTTCATGCTAGAGCTAGAGCTAGGTGTACTGAGCTTGAGAAGGAAGTAGGTACCTTGACTCGGAGTTAGCTTCACTTAGATCTTCTCCTCCCGAGTCACCGATGATTGCTCTTGTGTGATGCTATTCTTGTGGAGTTGGAGAACCTAAGGACCATACATGATAGTGTGCTTGTTGAACTTGATGGTCTTAGGTTGAAGAATGCTAGCACTAGTTCTGTTGATGCTATTCTGTTGAGGCTAGTTTTCTTCATGCTCACTCCACTCCATCATGCTCTAATTGCCCTAAATTGCTTGTCAAATTGATGCCATGAGCGAACACCTTAGGAAGCTCGCTAGAAACAATGAACTTGAATCACATGCTTCTAAGGACCCAATACCATGTGAGGGTCAAGCAATTAAAACTTGACAATGAAACCTCGAATGTCAAGTGTGCTAAACTTGCTAAGGACTTACTAGATAAGTCACAAAAATATTGCTTATGATGTAATCGAGATTGTGGGGACTTGGATAAAATCCATGTCGAGCTTAGGAAGAAATTAGAAGACCAAGCCCATAGAATTAGAGATGCTCCTTGCGCTTCTTGTGAGGCCCTCAAGATTGAGGCAGCCGGCCGAGGAGAAAATGCACGGCCGAGAGAGCTCATCTTTCTCGGTTCTTCTTCCTCTCCTTCCCCTGTTCTTCTTGTGCTTCTTTCTTCCGAGATTGCCAAGATCTTATGAGCACTCTCGAGAAGTTTGTTGGAGGCAAGAAGAAGCTCAATCTTATTCTAGACCAATCCAAGATTAGTAGATTCAATCAAGGTCTAGGATTTGATCCCTTGAGCACGCCGCGCATCCTCCCACCATAGTGCGGCTCCAAGAGTGGTGAGATTGTGGTAGCTCCCAGAGTGAGTACCACCGTGTTTAGGTCTGCTGGGTTGTCCATAGGACTTCCGACCGTATGGGTGTTACTCCTATTGCTTCGCGCTCTAGCAAGGCGGCACACATGCACCTTCTCGTAAGAAGGATGGTCACCTAGTAGATTTCGCTCAGCGCGCCAAGATCACTCGGTGTGAGCGTGTTGCTGCTCTTAGGGGTATTCAGGGTCATCCCCAGACTTTGAGTGCTCCTAAGACACACACTGCTTCTAGACAGGTTAGAGAGTCGCCTGCTTTTGGGCAGCGTCCAGGACTTGGTTTTCATGCTAGTTCTTCGAGTTTTAGTCCTGGAGCTGTTCAGAGTCGGCCTTTTCCGCCGCCCTCTTGATATTCCTCGCTTTTCCCATCGAGGTAGATATCGCGGCGTGAGGTGTTTTCTCGTAGGAGATCCAGCAGCCTTATCGGGATGGTCCGGCTTTGCACCACGGCGTACAACCCGCTTTGACTCCTAGATTATCTACCGAGTTGCTCCCGATCGTGAGAGTTGAGCGTCAGAGAGACACTCGAGTCCGCCTTCTTCGTGGTCGGTACTGAGGTGTCGATGGTTCAAGATTGGGTTCCTAAGTCTTCACTCTATCCCAAGATCGAGTCATCTTTCTCTTGTGTCTTGATCAGTTCGCTTGATGGGGAAGGGCGATGTTTGGATTGTTGACTCGGTTGTTCTCGCCATATGACCGAGATTCTCGCTGGTTCTCTTCCCTAGTCCGAGCCCCGTGATGAGTTAATCACTTTGGGGATGCATCTTGTGTAGAGTCATTGCTAAAGGTACCATCTGCATTAACCAAAATTTCATTCTTAAAGATGTTGCCTTAGTAAGTAAGTCGCAATACAATCCGCTCTCTGCTTCTCAACTTATCGATGACTCTTTCGAGGTAAGCTTCAAGAGTAATGCCTGTGAGAATCCTTGATTCATCGGAGGGTTAGTTTATGGATTTCTAGATTTGGGAGAGTCTTTCGTGCTGATTTTTCCGCTTCTTCCGAGACTCTCTTCGATGTTTGATTGCTTCGAGTCCCGTGATCTCTCCTTCCGCATAGGAGACTTGGTCACATTGGTTTTGATCATTTGACCCGAGTTAGCGTACCACGATCTCATTCGGGTTTGCCCAAACTCAAGATGGTCAAAGACTTAGTTTGCTCTCCTTGCCGACATGGCAAGATGGTTATCGCTTCTCATCCTCCAATCACCGAGTGATGATCGATGCACCAGTGACAGCTTTTACATATGGACACCGTTGGTCCAAATGAGAGTGCAACAAGCAGGAGGGAAGTGGTATGTTCTTGTCATCGTTGATGATTTTTCTAGATACTCTTGGGTATTCTTCATGGCCTCAAGGATGAGACTTTTCTCACTTCAGGGTTTGATCAAGAGGTTGTCTATTGAGCTCCTGTGTGCATTACGAGCTATACGCAGTGATAATGGCACGGAGTTCAAGAATTCCTACTTTGAGAGTTTTTGTGTGGAGTCCGGTTTAGAGCATCGCTCTTCTCCTACGCCTCGCAGAATGGCGAGTGGAAAGGAAGAACAGACCTCGTTGAGATGGCCAGACGATGCTAGACGAGTACAAGACTTCTAGGAAGTTTTGGGTGAGGCTATAGCTACGCTGCCATGTTTCTAATCGCGTGTTTTTGAGAGCACATTTGCATCGCACTTCTTATGAGTTGAGGTATGGGCGAAAGCCCGGTGTGTCTCATTTTCGCGTTTTGTTGCAAGTGTTTTATCTTGAAGTCCGTAACCTAGATAAGTTTGAGTCTCGCTCTTCCGATGGTATCTTTCTAGGTTACTCGACTTCTTCTCGTAGCTATAGGGTCCGGAGTGTTGATGCGCATAGGATCATAGAGACCGTGATGTGACCTTCGATGAGGCTAGCCCAGAGCTAGACCTCGATGTTTCGTGCTCTTCTTATCCTCCGAGACCATCTTTGTAGAAGATGAGGATGATGGAGATGATGGTGTTCCACCGATCCAGCCTCCTCTATACCCGAGGTGCCTCCTGCTTCCATTTCTCGCACCTCGTGAGTGACCAGCCCTTGCCTTCCGACTCTCCTTCAGCCGAGTGGCTCGCCTCCTACCTCTTCTCGCATGAGGTAGAGGCCACTCGCTTCGGTCCTCCCCGCCATATCCAGAAGCTCATCCACCGATCGATCACAGGATCTGCTTGAGCGCGCCACTCGCTCAAAATCAGGTTTGTCCAGCCGCCTCCACTCGCCTTCGTTGCCTCCTTTGAGCCGAAGATGTTTCTCATGCATTATCCGATGAATCGTGGATTAATGCTATGCATGAGGAACTTGAGAACTTTGAGAGGAACAAGGTATGGCAGCTTGTCGAGCCCCATCTGGTCATAATGTCATTGGGACCAAGTGGGTGTTCAAAACAAGCAGAGTGGGATGGGGTTGTCATTCGCAACAAGGCTAGGCTAGTTGCACAGGCTTTTCTCAAAGTTGAGGGTCTTGACTTTGAGGAGACCTTTGCCCTCGTAGCTAGACTAGAGGCTATTAGGATCCCGCTTGCATTCTCTCGCATCCCGTGGCTTCAAGCTCTATCAAATGGATGTCAAGAGTGCATTCCTCAATGGCTATATTGAGGAAGAGGTTTATGTCAAACAACCTCCGTGATTCGAGAACCCCAAGTTTCGAGTCATGTATACAAGCTCTCCAAAGCTTTGTATGGACTCAAGCAGCCCCTCAGAGCATGGTATGAGAGGCTCAAGTCTTATCTTCTCACCATGACTTCAAAATGGGCATAGTAGACAAAACTCTGCTCATCGACACCATGAGTCTCATTTTCTTCTTGTCCATTTATGTGGACGATATATTTTGGTGGCTCATCTCATTCGCTTGTGTCTCGCTTTTCGAGGTGATGAGCACAGAGTTTGAGATGAGTATGATGGGCGAGTTGAGCTACTTTCTTGGCTTCCAAATCAAGCTGCACTGGAGGGTACTTTCTTGCATCAAGGCAAATATACCGTGACCTCCCGAGGCGCTCGACATGTCCGATGGGAAGCCGTGATGACTCCTATGGCCACCACCGCTGTCCTCGAGCCCGATGAGGATGGTGAGCTGCCGATCAAAAGGAGTTTCGAGCATGATCGGCTCCTCTTGTACCTCACCGCTTCGAGGCCGACATACATTTTGCCGTGTCCAGGCGCCGATTTCAAGCTTCTCTCGCGCCTCACCGCCAAAGGTCAAGCGATCTTCAGTACCTTCGTGCTACCACCGATTATGGTATTTGGTACTCTTCGCCTTCTTGTCTATCTCTTAGAGCCTTTTCCGATGCCGACTTTGTCGGGTCAGAGGATAGATAGGAAGAGCACTTCGCACTTGCCAATTCATTGGCACTTCTCTTGTTTCTGGTCATCTAGGAAGCAGTCCGAGTTGCACACCCCACCGAGGCCGAGTATGTTGTCGCACCCTAGTTGTCGTGAGCTGTGTGCTCGATGAGATCGACCTTACGGGACTATGGGTTAGAGATAGAGAGTGTGCCACTTTTCTCGACAACACTTCAGCTATTTGCATTGCTAAAAACCCAAAGGCAACATTCCCGACCAAGCACATTGATATTAGATATCACTTCCTTAGAGACCATGTGGAGAAGGGAGATATCGCGCTCATCAGAGAGTGACCTTCATTAGCCGATATTTTCACCAAGCCTTTGGATAGCTCCAGATTTGTTGCCTTGAGGAGTGAGCTTGAGTCGTGAGCCCTTACGGCCTTTCGTGAGGGGGAGCCGGTTTGTATATTATGTATTATATGTTTTCTTCCAGCTTTTCTTTTCTTTGTGTTTCTTCCGGGTGACTTTGGGCTTGTTTTCTTGAGTTGAGTTCACTCACTTAGACTTCTGCATGCCTTGCATTGACCTCTTATCTTGTGCTTTAGGTTGCTATCATGCGTGATTAGTGTTCTCTCTTCTCTCTAGGTTGAGTTCCCTCACGCCTTATAAGTCTAGCGTGTATTGGGCCTCCCGGGTAGACAGTGTCTGTGCACTCCTTAGTTGGGATCTAGAGTCGCTTCCCTATGTCACCACTGGGAAGATAAGAGCGAGTCCGAGCCGTAGTGAGTCTCTTCTATCTTTTCTATGCTCTATAGCCATCCAGCTTTGCGCTTTCTCGACTTCTTCTCCTCATTCTGTTTTTCTCGTTATTATTGAGTTCATTCGGTTTTCTTTATGCCTAATCTTGATAATAACTCAACTTTAACCAGATTTGAGCTTAAAATTGATTCATTTGTTGAGGGGAGTTTGGGAATCTGTTCATGCATTGCATTTAGACTGCATTTTCTGCTTTATGAGCTTTGTCTATTATGCAATTGATTTCTTCTTCATGCTATACACCATGCTACATCATTTGAAGAAAATCACTAGCTTAGGTATGTCCAAGTTCATTTAACTTGCTAAGCTTAAAAATGAAATAAGCCTTAAATGAAAAACTTGATGAAACTTGTTGCTTTTACTTGCTAGGTTTCTTCTCTAGAGGTTTGTGCCATAATTTGAGAAATTTAGGAGTTCTCTAGAGTCCCTATAGCAACTTGGGTGAAACTAGTTTGATCCATGCAGAGTCCTTCAATTGCTCATGAATCGTTGTGCTAAAAATGAAAATTAAACAAAATTGACTCTTCTTGTGCACATACGACTCAACACCTTGTATTCACAAGACCGCCTCCCATTGCACTTGGGATGAACTTGAATACATCGTGTTTGACCTAGACCATCCTCTTAAGAGCTCATCTTGAGATGGTCGATACGGCTTGAGTCAATTGGTTGTCAAAAGAAAATGCAAATAAATTAAAAACAAAGACATATGTGGGTAAAGAATGCAAATAATGTCAAACATTTGCACTCCGCTATGTCTTGTATGATGATAAATCAAAATTTGCATTAAGTGATAAATGAGCCCAAGGACCTTGTATGCTCTTCTAGATTCCCCAACGTGTTGAGTAGGTTGAACTCTAGGTTTTCCTTTGATCCTTAGAGTGGCTATTCTTCTATTTTTGAAACTAAAGCTAAGTGTTGCACTTGTCAAATCTTGCTAAAATGAAATATTCAAAACTAAGCTCAGATTTGCACTTGGACATGTCTTAGTTTAGTCATCTTCTAAATTGACAAGCTTGGTGTAATATCCTTCCATTTTGATCAATTGATAATCTTCAAAGCTCTTTCGATTGCATTTCATGCATACATAAAAAAATTGATGCCTATATTGCCAAAAGGGGGAGATAACGTAGAAAAGGCATCACTAAAAGATAAAATGTGAATGCTTATTTGGTTATTATGATCTTTGTAAAACTATGCTACTACTTCTTTGGATCATAATCTCATAATCACATTTGACATGTTTAGTTGGATTTTAGAGTTTTGTTGAAAACTTGCTCTTTCTTAAATTTAACTCTAAAATCTGAATTCTCTTCACAACTTGGTCATGGTTCTAATTTCTATCTTTGGACCAAGTTTGACTTTGCAACTAAAATTGCTTTCTTCTTCATTTTCTTCAAACTCAAATTTATGCCTTTTGTATGGTTTGTCAATATACTCATCAAGGGGGAGATTGAAGGACCATGTGGAGGTCCATCCATGTTTGTGATGAGTATTTGACTTTATTTGAGCAAGGTGTGCTCAAGTTTGAGTTTGATTTGGATTGATTTTCAAAATGAAGCAATTTGAGTTGTCTCTGCCAGAGTGGCGCATCTGGTCGATGGACGCGGTAGTGATGAGTTGGATGGTTTATTGCACATCTTTGTGGGCATTGCTATGTGAGGAGTTTCCTTGTCTTTGATGGTTGCAGACGACGGTGCTAGGTCATGGTGAGGCGAAGGATGACCGGACTAGGCGAGGAGCGCCTGAGGTCCAGACGGTTGGGAGATCGCCGAAGATGATCGGAGACGGAGTCCGGCAAGTCAAGAAGACAAGGAAAGGAGATGATGCTAGCTAGATGCCGCGTGGATCAATGAGGACCGCTTGATTGAGGTCTAGTTGATAGGTTAGCGGGTCTAGGTAGTATGCTTTGAAAACTGCAAGAAAACCCATGTGTGTGGGTTTTGGGTTAGCCCTTGCATGGCTGTGTGTGTGGGTTAATCCTAGCCCTTAGATGAGTGCTCTAGGTTGAGGGACTCATCCAAGGGTGGTAGGTGGCCCAAGAGTAGTATAAATAGGGGTGGAGGGGTAGCCTCCTTCCCTTGAAGGTGTTGAGGTTTTTGATGCTCATTTGAGCTTTGCCCACATGAATGTGAGGCTTTGTAACCTCCCCTTCCAGAAATGAAAGTTTTATTCATCCACCTCTGAATTTATTTTACGCATTTACATTATGTCTTTACTTTACGCAATTTAAATTCAGCATTTACTTTCCCGCAATTACATTCCCGCAATTTACTTTCAAGTAATTTGGATTTGCCTCCCCTCCTTCTAAATGCTGCTGTTCTTGGATGTTTTGAGTGTGTTCATATGGTTTTACATCTCTTTTGCACTCTTGGATTGAGTAGAGAACATCTTTTCTTTCAAGTTCCAACTTTGTTCTGAACTTGTTCTTCGCGCAGCAGTCAGTGTTTGATTTTTGAAAAATATAGAAAAATCCTTTTTGAGTGATTCTTGTTGGAGGAGGTGCGGGACTCTGATATCCGCTTGCAGAAAATTTTGGA
The DNA here is from genome assembly GCA_036346275.1 of Otatea glauca. Taxonomy (NCBI): domain Eukaryota; kingdom Viridiplantae; phylum Streptophyta; class Magnoliopsida; order Poales; family Poaceae; genus Otatea; species Otatea glauca. Next base: position 54,424 of record JAYEVK010000096.1, on the reverse strand, counting down.
GTTCACTTGTTGTACCGTTTGGGCGCCATGAGGTGAAAACTGAGCCCCAAACGTTCTGCTCGAAGTTCTTGACCAGACTGTGTTCTTCGATTTTTCGTGTTTTTCTGTAAGGCTTTTTGAGGAGAAATTTGGTGGAGTTCTTCAAGACTCTGATGCTCACAGGGAGAAAAAGTCTCAAAATTTTGTGAGCTACAGAAACCCACCAACCTCCTGTGCAAATTGAGGACAAGTTCTGGAATTCTGCTTTTGCTTTTCTGAAAGTGACTTTGTGATTTGAATTGATGTCCTTTCTAAAAGCAAGAGTTTGAATTGATTCCTCTTTATCTTGGACACTAGACAACCAGGATTGTGACTCAAAATCCCTACATATTTTATGGTACTTATCCATGCAAGCTTGGGGTACACATAGTTGTCTAGTTTTTCGGTTTTTCACAATTCCTTTTGAGCGATCTTGTCGAGGTTTTTGTTGAGTATTTTGGGGAATTTTTATTTATGACCATTCACCCCCTCTGCTCGCCATTTCGGTCCTTCAAATTCCCTTCTAACTTCTCATCAACGTCTTAGAGATTTGCTTATCATATATCCGCTGTAGTAGTAACTGAGCTCGCCAACATCCTCCACAACTCATTATCAAAATAGCCACTAAACATTACGAACAAGTCTTTCCATGATAATATGGTAATCATGACTCTTTAGCCCGCTTAGCTTACGGTGCTAACATTCACAGCCCGCTTTATGTTAGATGCAAGCGGTCGAAACTTTAGAGTTTTCAACCACCTCAAAATCTGTTTACGGTCTTACGGCTTCACACAAAGTATGGAGCTCGTGGCGGCTCTCATTCCCATTTAAACCAACTTTAACCTCGAGCCACGCCCAGCACAATGATCACCCATGTCTTTCCTAGCACTCACGTTATCCTTTGTTTTGTCGGTTACATCAAACACCATGTCGATGATGCTTTACGCCACATTGCGCTCTTGGTGCATCAAATCTATGTTATGCGGCGAATCAAAGCTTTCGCGTAAGGCATCTCCAAAGAAAAGAAATATGAGTCCAGTTGTGCTCTTTCCATAGTCGATGAAACCCACTTAGTAGATCGTACAAAGTCGACTATGCCACTCAGCTATCTCCTCTCCCACGTGAGTCGCCTCGCGACCCTTTTTAACTTTTTGCCCTTTTCGAAATGCTTTGCGGCTGTTCCTAAAGGGTGCCTCACTTGAAGCCATCGTCGATGGCAATCAAGAATGTGATCTTTTTACCGTACGTGAGCCTGAATGCATCAGAGTCAGCCATACAAATTGGACAACACAGGCGACCATGAACACACCAGCCGGCCCAAATGCCATATGCCAACAAATCATGGACCGACCACAGGTATGCGGCTCGTAAGGTAAATTCTCTGCCACCAACGCTGTCGTATGCCTTTTCCCCTCGCGACAACTTCTTCAGCTCATCAATTAAGGGCCGCATGAACACATTGAGATCCTTCCCTGGATGCTTAGGACCTGGAATGACAAGAGGAAGGAATATGAACCCCTCTTTCAAGCAAATCTCAGGTGGAAGATTGTATGGCATGATGAAGACCGGCCAACAAGAGTAGGGGCTAGCGCCAGTCTTTGAAGGTGTGAAACCGTCCGTGGACAAACCAAGACGACTGACACTCCTAGGTCGCTTGCAAATGCAGGATCGAATCGGTCCAATGCCTGCCATGCCTCGCCATCAGACGGATGCACCATCATATCCGGGTCTTGGTCCTCACGTTTACCTTCTTTGTGCCACCGCATATGTTTCCCTGTTTCTTTTGACATGTACAGTCGTTTAAGCCTATCCGTGATCTGCATGTACCGAAGCTGTTTAGTCGCGACCTTTGTAGTGACTGATATCCCTTCCTCATCTACCACCTCAACGAATCTGCACTTACCGCAATGCATACAATGGGTATCGTTGTCATGATCCTTCCAGAACAGCATGCAATTATTCTCGCACACATCAATCTTCTGGTAATTCATCCCGAGGCCGGCCATCAACTTTTTCGATTGGTACAAATCCTTTGGCATCTTGTGGTTAGGCGGAAGGACATCATTCATTAGTTCAAGCAAAGCGTTGAAGCATTTGTTCGAAAAGTTGAACTTCGACTTCATCGACATAAGGCGTGTAACCGCCTGCAGGACGGTCACATTGGTCAAGTCATGCAGCTTCTCGTCCGAGGCATCAAGTAGCCTATAGAATTCCTTAACCTCCTCCGGCTGTGACCCCTCCCCGGAGTTAAATTCAGTCCCCCTGCCAAGATCATCCAGCATGTCTTCCATCCGGTCGTGATCCTCCACATGGTCCAGCATCTCTTCTGTCTCAATGGCCTGCCCTGCGGCCTCTCCATGACGGTGCCACACCAAATAGTTAGGCATGAACCCGTTTTTGCAAATGTGATACTGCACTATATCCTTGCTGTAGTAGCTGTTATTCTCGCAGAGGGTACATGCAATACACATATTCGGCTCCTCCAATAATGCTTGCTTCAAGAAAGCATCCGTGATCCGCCCCATTCCTTGAGTGCACCCCATCACTCCTCCATCCGTCATACATATGCCTTCGATCGTCACCCATTATCAAAGCTAAACAAATGAAACAATGTCAACGTCGTAGTGGCTTAGGTGACAATGACAACCCTATTAGGAAAGATTTGTCCTAAACCCACCCAAGAATGGAGGTTATTGCATGCGACACGTGACGTGCGCTACGAGCCAAACGAAATTTCTGAAGATAACCCCGCTGTTCTCCAAGCGCACGCGCTGATCTTTGGTGCGTCGGAGAACAACAAGGTTATGTGGCGAAAATCACGTTGGATCGCTCGCCGTCCACAGGTCCTATCAACAACCAACATTCTCGGGTGTCTAAAATCTGTTGACAATTTCGGAACGCGCACCTCACAAGCAAATGTGAGATCGCCGTTCTGAAACAGGTGACGCCTATGCTCTCTCATCGTTTCGACACAAACCTAAACTCTAACTTTATATACAACGACAAATGAAAATAAAAATATATATATCATATGCAACTAATATAAAATGAGATGAAATAACTTTAAACGAATATAAAAGAGACGAAATATACCTTCTCCAACGCCGGTGGGCGTCGCGGAGGCCGGGAGGCGGGGTGGCGCGACGGCGCAGGCGCGTCACCGTAGCGGCGCAGCGTGGCGCCGAGCGCGGCGGTGGCGCTGGCGAACGAGTGGGCGGTGAGGTGGCGCCGGCCCCACGGGCGGCGAGCGGCGTCTCGCGCGGCGAGCGGGCGGTGAGCACGAGAGGGGCAGCGCTGGCGGGCGCAGCAGGCGGGCGGCGGCGGCTTTGCGGAGCGGCGTCATGGGCGAGGGCGTATGGCGGGCGGCGGTCGGCGAGGCGACGTCGGGCGGCGGGGTATGGGGCAGCCGGCACCTGCGCCGATGCAGCGCCGAGGGCGGGAGCGCGGTTGGCCGCGGCGGGCGGGCGGCGAGCATGCGCGGCGGCCGGCGGCCGCGTCTGAGGCGGGCCGCCGGCGGGGGCAGCGGGCGGTAGCGCAGCGGGCCGGCGGCTCGGCCTGGCAGCATCAGCTGGTGAAGCGCGTGGCGGGCGACCGGTCAGGGCGGCGTCCGCTGGACGAAGGCAGCTGGCGGCCGGCGGTCGGCCGGGCTGCGCAGCATGGCGAGGGGCGGCTGGCGGGCGGCAGGCGGCGCGAAGCGGGCGCCCGCTTCGAGTTTGTGCCGGCCGGCGAAGCAGCGTGGCGGCGGCCGGCGTAGCGTCGCAGACGAAGCGGCGGCGAGGCGGCCGGCCCAGGAGCCGCGGCGCGAGGAGAGAGAGCAGCCGGCCGGCGGGCAGTGGCGGTAGCGGCGAGCCGGGCGAAAGCCGAAGCAGCCTGTGCATTGAGCAGGCATGAGGGCCATGGAGGGCGTGGGTGGTGGCTCGGCAGCCGAGTGAGCGGGCGCAGGCGAAATGGGCGGCGCGCGCCAGCGGGCGGGCGGCGGGCCAGCGACGAGGGGGCGGGCGGGACCGCGGGCGGTAGGCCAGGAGTGGGGACAGAAGCGGGCGGGCGCGGCGATACGCGGCGGTAGCGTGGGGAGGCGGCGCGTGGGGAGGAGGCGGCGCGGGCGGCGTGGGGAGGAGGTCTGGGCCGTAGGGTTTTTGCCCGCGATAAATTGCGTCGATATGAGGGCCACCAATTTAAAAACTTAAATTGTAGGTAATTGGTGGCCACAATTTAAATTTTTAAATTGTGGGTAATTTTTGGCACAACTGCAATTTAAATATTTAAATTAGTGGTTACTTCTTGCCTACAATTTAAATGATTAAATTCGTGAGTTTCATTTTTGGTCTACAATTTATTTAAAAACGTGGGTTTATACAAACCGAAGCAATTTAAATAAATAAATTCGTGGGTTTTTTTTATTCACGAATTTAAAACCCCACGAATTTTCTCATTTCTTATGTAGTGCCTAGAGTACTAACCAATCTTTCTTTTGCTTTTGTTTTGTCCGTAGCTCACCCCACCGCCGTTCTTCTTCCTCGCGACCGGCGACCGTTGGCAGCCGTCTCCGGTGATTCTCCAGCCGCACTAGCAGGTGAAATAGGATCCCTAGGTTCCGCTGATACTCTAGGAGTCCTTGTCTAGTGAAGACATGGCCGGCGACGAGCTTTTGCTCGTGCAGCCATTAGTGTCGCCGCACCTTCCTGTCGCGACCACCTTCCGACCACCCCGTGAATGGGTACCACCCCTAGGTGCGCCTTTGCTCACTGATGCTGGAGGTGCCACCCATTCCGCCGTGCCGGACTTAGTTCGCCGACGGTGAGCCTTAAACCGAGCGCTCTATTTTGAAGTCACTGACCCGAGGGCCCCACTTGGTAGTCTCTCCGAGTCGTTGGCCCACGCGCCAGTCGCATCCTTCAGCGCTCGTGCGGCGCGGACACGGCCGCTACCGCGGATCGCACCGTGCGGTCGCTGACAAGCGGGGCTGGTTTGTCAGTCGGGTCGGGCCAATTCAAATGCGTCACGCGCGCGCGGTGAAAAGCCGTTTTCGAGATTCGAAAACGTATTTCTGAATTTCAGTGATTTTAAGAAACCAAGCCACTTCAAAGGTCCATAAGTTTTGAACTATTGCTCCAAAATTGGTGAAATAAAATTCTATATTCTTGTAAAATCAAGCTCTTTCAGAATAGATAAAAACATTTTGTAAACCATCTCTGGGAAATTTTGAAATTCAAATTTGAATAAAGGGCTAGAGATATGCTTTATATGAAATTTCTGTAAATAAGCTTAAAAGTTAGTGAAACTAATTTTTCTAGGATCCTTACATCTCCAGAAACCAAAATATGTAAAAATATTTAATTTTCATGCATGTTTGAATTTCTTTCGTTTAAGTCTTGTTCTCAATACACTAAGAATTCAAATAGGTATAATAGTATTAAGTGAATATAAAAGAAACAAGAATTTAATTCATAAATAATAGGATGGCAGTAGCATGGTTAAATTTGATTAAGTAGTAAATTTAGTTTGAGTTAACTTTAAGTTATGCAGTAATCATTGTGCCAAATACACCCACGCATATATATGCATATATATGTGCATAGGAAGTTAAATAATTGGTATATAGATTAAATGGTTGCCAACCATGAACAAACCTAGTAACCTAGCTTAATAAGTTTTAATGCAATCAACCCCTTGTCTTATGTTTTAAATTTTATTAATTCAAATAATTTTAGCATCTAAAATTCGAAGTTATAAATATTAGAATTCACAATTTTAGCCTCTTGAATTCGTAAATTCAGAATGAGTGATCTATAAGAAAACCCTTGTTGTTCATTTCAGAAAATGTTAACGCTTTGGATGCATAATTATTCGCCTTGTGAAATCTTAAAAGTTTATAATTCAACCCTCAAAAGTTACCCCTGTTTTCTGTAGTAAATTCTTATTTGACTTACTGTCTGTCTTCTTTTCACCCTTTCTGAATTTGGATTTTTACTATATTTTCGCTTGATTATCGTGTAAAGTCCGACGTCCTCGAAGAGGAAGGCAGCGCCGTCGATCGGATCCGGAGTTAGACAGAGTTGCAAGGCAAGCACCCCCTTGAACATGTCGAGCCTAATAATTTACCTATCTTATGTTGTTTTTGCTTATGTACGATGCATCCGGATAGTTCTCCCTAAAAATGCTAATTTGGGTTAGAACTGTAATTAGTCCTGTAAATTATGGTTTGCCTCAATCTGTATGAACATGTGAACCTTGTAAACCTTAGTTGGAAACTAGACATGCTTAATGTCATTTTGGGTATAATCGCTAGCCTAAAATATCTGCTTAAGTTGTTGATCGTGTTTTCAATCTTTTCAACGAATGTATGATCCTCATTTGGGAAAATGTTGCTGGTACTTTGGCTAAAAACCCAAAAATAAAACTATGGTTTGATGCGAGCGATTATTGGCAATAGCCGATGGTGCAAAGGGAGTTGCACATAGATAGGGTGGAGTATCGCACGTGTTGGATTAAGGACCGAGCAATGGGACGCTATAGATCCAAGAATTTCGTACAACGACGAGGGCTTGTATGGGCGGGTATTAGCCTATTAAGTTGTTTAGGCGTGGCTTTGCATCTAAGGAAGGTGGGAGATTGCACAGGCATTCCGGTTTGGTCTGTCTGTAGGGGTTTTTACATACCAATGCAACGGTGTACGCCTTACCATGAACATAAATGTGGTATTGGGTGTGATGAAAATGGATCCACGGCTTGGGTGAGTGTTTCTGTTTTCATGGCGAGGTTCAAACGTCCCGGGCTGATTCAAAGCCACACCTAGATAATGTAACGGCTCTGAATGATCTCCTTGCCGACACACCAAAGGAAGTGTGTAAACTGGCCTGGCAAAAGAGGTTGATCATTCCTTGTGGGTAAAGCTGTACACCTTTGCAGAGTGTAAATCTAATCGATTAGCCGTGTCCACGGTTATGGACGCTTGGTGAAGTCATTCCAAAGTTAGAATGTTTGGTATTTTTCGGAAAAATGGGTTTGAAAAGGAAACCGTTTTGCAACAAGTTTTTCGTGTCAAAGGACAGACACCGGGGATCCTTGCAGTTGGGTAGACTGGATTGAAGGACTTGGATAATTGCTTAACGCTTTATATTCCAATTGCCTATTTTTGAAATGCGATGTTCAATCTATTATGTCATATCTTTAAATGTTTATGCAACTGCAAAATGAACTTTAACCTGCCTTGATTAGCCTGCATAACTATCTAATTGCATTTGTCAAACACTATAAGTCTTGCTGAGTACCAATGTACTCAATCTTGCATCTGCTATCTCAGAGGACGAAGCCTGCGAAGTGCCAGACGACTCGTACTATCACGCAGGGAACGGAATATTCGATGATGATTTTCCCTAGGTTTGCCAAGTCAGTTGCCTGAGGGTTAGCGGGCAAACCACGTGGCTTTTGGAGTTTTAAATTTCCTATTTTCCGTTGTTGCAAAAATTTAACTTTGTATAATTATTTCTGCTTGTAATGTATGCTTATCAGTTTAATATCTTATGGTGGTGATATGAATGTTGTAAACATGTGAGTGCTAGCCACTAATCATGGGACTAGTACAGTAATCACATGGAGGTTCCTGTTTGCAAAAACGGGGTCTCACACGCAACAGAACGAGACGTCAAGACGCCCCTGCCCCTCCTAGAAGACGGAGGCTCATCACACAGGTATGTGCGAACCTTGGTTGTAGCGTAGACTTTTCCGTTTCTTTCGCTTAGCGATTTTCCCCGCCGCGGACCTCGAGCGCCCGATGGGCAATGGCCATGATTGTTGTCCAGGGCGAGTCCAAGGATGAGGATGAGGACGCGGATGACTTCCTCCTGGTCCACCGGGCACGCTTGCAGCAATCCCAGGCCATCGCGGCGCCTTCGGGGGGCAGCTTGGTCGGTGACTCCGACCAAAGGCCCACCAGACCAAGCGTCGACCTGGAAGGGGCTGCCGCGGGAGTCGAAGCCGTGGATGTCCCGACCGTCGAAGCCGGGACCATCGATGCCGACGAAGTCGGGCGCAAGGTCGGGCCTACCTCAATCGGCGAGGTCGAGGTTCCTACGGACGTGGTCGATTCTGATGTTCCTGCAGAAGCGCCAGGTACATCGAAACTCTCAAGCCTCCACTTGTTGTTTCTTGTTCTCGTAACTTAGTTTTTTTCTTATTTTTTATTTTTCCTATTTTCTTCAGGAGTCTCGATTCCACCTGAGCTGCCACCTACCTCAGCCGGGATAGACCAGTTGAGGCTTTGGTCGACGGGACCAATTCAACACCGGAGGGATCCAACGTGGCCACCACGTCCCCGACTGGGGATTCTCCCGAGCCTGAGGTGGTGGTCGTACCAGGCGTACGGCTCGTCGGACCTCACTGCCAAAGGTTCGAGGAGCGGCTTGATCAGGTAAGTCATGCTTGAAACCGTCTGCCTTCTTATCTGTTGTCGTAATCCCTTTTGGTTTCCACAGGCATTGGGTCTGATCACCCAGGGGCTCCAAAGCCTGCGTGGGCATTCCACCGAGCTGCAAGTGGTTTTCGACCGGGTGGAGGAGTGCGACACGAACGTCCTCCAGCTCGAGGAGAACCTGATGATTGAGCGGGAGGAGGTGGGGCGACTAACCACGACCCACTCCTCCAAGCTCTCGCAAGCCATCAACGCCGAGCGTGAGAGGTCAAACGAGGCCCTCGAAGCCCTCCGCGCGAAGGCGGCAAGGACCATCGAGTTCGACTGTGCGGTGCTGGCTGGAGCCCTCGAGACCGCGCACGCGGAGGTAGAGACGCTTCGCAAGAAGATTACGGAGCTCTCTTCTACTCCAACGAAGTCCTCCGCAGAGCTCGAGGCGAAGGTGGCTGAGCTTGAGGAAAAACTGGGGCGAACGACCAGGACAGGGAAGAGTGCCCTAGTCCAGCTCCAAGATGAGCGCAACCGTGCTGCCAATTTTGCAACCGAGGCGCATCGACTGCAAGGCGAGCTCTCGGTGTCGAGGGCGAGGGTCGCCGAGCTCGAGTAGGAGAAGCTCGCCCACGACATGGCTGACCTGTAGGTAGGAGTGCAGATAGTAAGAGGAACAAGAGCAACTTGTACCGACTTGTAAGTGTAAATTTGCAAAAAGAAATAAAATTCCTTTTTGATGTTCGAATGTTCGAAATTGGATAAAGAGACTTAGCTTGTTAGTATCCCCTTGCTTAGCCCCCGCTGTGGTTGAGTCCGAGCAATGCTGGCCTTGGGCATAGGAGATATACCTTGAGATCATTAGTCGTTGAGACTTGTGGGGTTAGTTAATACCTTTGTACTGAACAAAGAACTTAAGACGAAGTCATTTTAATAGTTATGTCTTCGAGCGAGGACAAGCTTAACTCTAATACGAGGTCGAGCTAGTAGCAGGTTCTCCTCGAGTTCGGGGAACTCTTTGAGGGCGGTCTCTGGTTCAAGTCCTGTTACAGGGGAGTAGTCGTGACGCGATGAGAATCGGCTTACTACTGACGTGACCCCTAGAGGTGAACTCTGAGATCGCAACACTCAGGTCGAGGCTCAGGAGACGCAAAATAAAAAGACTTAAGCATCTCGAGGTCAGGAATACATGGGCATGGTCTCTGGTCCAAACCCTGCTACAGGGGGGAAGTTGTGATGCGATAAGAATCGGCTTACTATTGACATGACCCCCTGGAGGTGAACCTTGAGATCATGACACGAGATCGAGGCACTCGAGATGCAAAGAAACATGTAAAGAGTCATAATCATAAACAATAAAGAAGAGCTTTTCATTGCAAATCAAGGTAAGAATGTTAGACATAAAATTTTTGGAGCTGGTCTATGTTCCACGAGTTTGCGAGCTCTCTGCATCGGGCATCGCCAGCCAGTAAGCCCCCGTGCGATCTGCTGAAACAACGTTGTAGGGGCCCTCCCACTTCGGGGATAACTTGTTGGTTTTGGTCTGGTCCTGAATTCGCCTTAGGACTAGATCCCCAACGTGGAGCTCCCTAGGTCATACCGATCGAGACACATGCCTGTGAAGTGCTTGCAGGTAATGCGCCGATCGTAGCAGCGCACGACACCTTACTTCTTCTGCCAAGGCAAGGTCGAGAGACCGTTGTTGCTCCAAGTCGACTTGGTCGACCAAGTTGACCTTAGCGGAGCCCAGCGTGACCTCAGAAGGCAGGACAGCTTCGACAACAAAGACGAGCTGGAAAGGGGTTGCCCCTGTTGCTCGGCTGGTCGTGGTGCGTACGGACCAAAGGATGGTGGGAAGCTCATCCACCCAGGCCCGACCATGTTGTTCGAGCTCGTCGAAGACTCATCTCTTGATGCTCGAGACGATCTGTCCGTTGGTGTGCTTGACCGCTCCATTGCTCTGGGGGTGACTTATTGATGTGTAGCAGATCTTGATGCCCATGTCTTCGCAGTACTCCCGAAATAGCTTGCTAGTGAACTGTGATCCATTGTAAGTGATAATTCTGCATGGAACCCCGTACCTTGTGACCACGAGCAAGCGAAAAAACTTCACAGCTGCACGGGCGGTGATTGTCGAAACCGGATCGGCCTCGATCCACTTAGTGAAGGTGTCGATTGCGACAAATAAGAATTTCTTCCCTCGATTGCCTGTGGGAAAGGACCGAGGATGTCGAGGGCCCAAGTCGAGAAGGACCAAGCAAGGGGGATGGGACAGGAGCGAACAATGTCCCGAGCATCCTGAAGTGCCATCGGCCAATAGAATCCCATCCGGAATGCCTTCCTGACTATTGTCCTGAAAGAAGAATGAGCACTGCAGACGTCCGAGTGGATATCATTGAGCAGGTGTTTACCTTCCTCCCGGGTGACACATTTCGTCAAAACGCCCAAGGTACCTCGATGATATAGTTGTCCGTCTATGAGCTTGTACGAGCTTGCCCGACGCCTGACTCTGCTGCTCTTGGTTGAGTCAGCTGGGAGCTCGCCATGGCTGAGAAATCGCCATGGGAGAGTTTGGCTCTCCCGTGATCTTCCCGTCAGAGAGTGGTGATAGCATGGTCGATGGCAACTAGAGCCAAACGATGCGCTTCTTTTGGGGTGTCTGGGTCGCGATCCTCCGCTCCCTCGCTCACCCCACGGCTGTCAGCCATGAAGGCAAAGCGTTTGCGCGGCAGTGCGAGGGTGAGAACATGGATGTGGAGCTCCTGCGCTCGGAACGCATCCGAGTCTGAGCTCGTCGAATACTACATGTTGATGTTTCAAGGCGGAAGCATTGGTGACGTTGAAGCGATGAAGTTCCTTCGAACAAGAGAAACTTTCGTGCCCCACAGTGGGCGCCAGCTGTCAACGATCGGGATCACCTAACCGCAAGAGGAAGGAGGGTATGATATAAGAGTGGAACCCGAAGTCGTGCTGGTTCGGAGGAAGGGAATAAGTTCGTCGCAATGAGAGAGGAAGAAAGAGGTGGACACGAGGTTTATACTGGTTTGAGTACCCTTAGCGGGGGTAAAAGCTTTACTCCAGTCTTGCCCGAGGGCGAAACATGAAAATTGGTGACTATCAGTAGAGTACAAATGCTACCCTAGTTGGAACCGAGCAGCTGTGTGTGTTAGGTTTTGTATGTCTATCTGAGTTCTATGAGTTATCTCTCTGTCATCTCCCCCCTTTTGTCCCAAGCAGGGAAATGTTTTATACCTCTAATACAAACCGTTACAAGAAACGGCATCGTCCGAAAACTCGGGAGCGTGGTGCTAAACTCGGATCTGGGGTGCAGTAAAGTCGGGTGGTAATTGCCCCGAAAATGTAGTCTCCATGTTTGGCTTGACTCCATCTTTAAAGCCCTTTACTTGACTTGGTAACCGCCGACTTCTTTAAACCTAACCTAGCCTAACCTTGCTAGCTCGAGTTGTGCCATCATTCTCCTGCCCGAGCTCAAGCTCGCTGGACACGGGCTCGAGCTTAGGAAGCGCATACTCGAGCTCGCTTTGCCCCAAGCTCGAGCTCAGGGATGCGTGCTTGAACTCGTGGGATACGACCTTGACCTCAAGGGGTGTTTACTTGCACTGAGGTTACTGATCCCTGACAGTTTCTAGCAGTTATGCCAAAGCTCACTAGGACTTAATGAAATTTTGATCTTGACTCACTATAAGTTGTTAGAGGAAAATGGTTTCATATAGTGGGAATATCTTTTATTAAATTGTTTAGTAGAAGATCATGCATAAACATAGTGCTTATCGGTTGCATATTTATGTTGTAGATTAAATGGCACCTACTTCCTTCGCACCCAGTTTTAGCTTGCGTTCGATTCTTGAAAAAGATAAACTGAATGGAACAAACTTTATCAACTGGTATCGCAATTGGAGAATCGTTCTCAAACAAGAAAAGAAGGAATATGTTCTAGAGAAACCCTATCCCAATGAACCTGCTGAGAATGCCACTCGAGCTAAAAAGAATGAGTATGAAAAACATTGCACTGATGCCGCTGATGTTAACTGTCTCATGCTTGTCACCATGAACTCTGAGCTTCAGAACCAATATGAGGACGTGGATGTCTATAATATGATTATGGATTTGAAAGGCATGTTTGAGAACCAAGCTAGGGCTGAGAGGTACAACACCACGAAGTCTTTGTTTGCGTGCAGGCTAGCTAAAGGCAGTCCGGTCAGCCATCATGTGATCAAAATGATTGGTTACATTGAGAGCTTGGGAAAGCTTGGTTTTCCCCTTGGTCTAGAGTTGGCCACTCATCTGGTTCTCTAGTCGCTCCCTTAGAGCTATGAGCCATTCATTTTGAACTTTCATATGAATGGCATGGAGAAAAGTTTGACCAATTTGCATGGGATGCTCAAGTTAGCTGAGGAAAGCATTAAGAAAAGCTCTAGTCATGTGATGATGGTTCACAAGACTACTAAGTTCAAGAAGAAGAAGTTCTCTAAGACTAGTGGTCAGGATAAGGGTACGGGTAAATCTCAAGATGAGATCTCGAGCAACAAGTCTAAGTTTCAGAAGCAAAAGGCTGGACCTGCACCCGATGTCATTTGCTTTTACTGCAAGGGGACATGGCACTGGAAAAGGAATTGTACGAAGTACCTGGCAGACAAGATGAAAGCAAGTACGACTTCCACTTCAGGTATTAATGTTATATAGATCAATATTGCTATTTCTCATATTAGTTCTTGGGTATTTGATACCGGATCGGTTGCTCATATTTGCAACTCGATGCAGGGACTAATAAAGAGTAGAAGTTTGGCAAGATATGAAGTAGAGCTTCGTATTGGCAATAAAGCAAGAGTTGCTGGATTGGCGTTGGCACTTATCGATTATCTTTACCTTCAGGACTAGTTATGGAACTAAATAATTGTTATTATGCTCCAGCTTTGAGTAGAAACATTATCTCTGCTTCATGTTTGGAGGTAGAGGGTTATCACTTTGTTGGTAAAAACAATTGTTGTTCTATTTATAAAAGTGATATGTTCTACGGTAATTGTCCTGTAGTTAATGGTTTATATATTTTGGAATTTGATCATGTGCCGATCTATAACATAAATGCTAAGAGGCTTTAGGATAATGATTTGAATTCCACTTACATTTGGCATTATCACTTAGGTCATATAAATAAGAAACATGTAATGAAGCTCCATAAGGATAGTCTTCTAGATTCATTTGATTTTAAATCATTTGAAACATGCGAATCTTATTTACTTAGCAAGATGACTAAGACGCCTTTCTCTGGTATAGGTGAGAGGGCACGTGAATTATTGGCCATTGTACATACGGATGTATCTGGACCGATGAGCGCAATGGCCAGATGTGGTTTTCAGTATTTCATAACTTTTACCGATGACTTTAGTAGATACGGTTACATCTACTTAATGAGGCACAAGTCTGAATCCTTTGAAAGGTTCAAGGAATTTCAGAATGAGGTACAAAAGTCAACTTGGCAAAACCATCAAAGCTTACAATTAGATCGTGGAAGAGAATATTTGAGCCAAGAGTTTGGTGATCATTTGAAGCAATGTGGAATTGTTCCACAGCTTACACCGCCGGGAACGCCTCAATGGAATGGGGTATCCGAACGACCTAACCAAACTTTGTTGGATATGGTTCGGTCAATGATGAGCCAAAGTGATCTGCCATTGTCATTTTGGGGATTTGCTCTAGAAACAGCCGCATTCACTATTAACAGGGTTCCATCTAAATCAGTAGAGAAGACACCATATGAGATATGGACCGAAAAGCTTCCCTAATTGTCTTTTCTCAAAGTATGGGGCTATGAGGCATATGTAAAATATTTGATGTCTGATAAGCTCATGCCCAAGTCACGAAAATGCTTATTTGTGGGGGTAAAGGAAACCAAAGGATATTACTTTTACATAAAAGAAGAGAACAAAGTGTTTGTTGCTCGTAATGGTGTATTTTTGGAGAAAGAATTTATTTCCAAGGGAGTTAGTGGGAGCACGGTGCAACTCGAAGAGATTCGAGAACCATTGGAAAGTGTTTCAATTTCCACCGAAACTCCACAGGCTATACAAGAAGTTGTACAACCTGTAGAGGATACACCAGCCCCATGTAGGTCTGGTAGACAACGCCGAACACCCATAATATATGGGCATGATGTTCTATTATTGGATAATGGAGAAACATTGTTGTTCGATAACGATGAGCCTAAGACTTACGAGGAAGCAATGATGGACCTGGACTCTGAGAAATGGCTTGAAGCCATGAGATCCGAAATAAAATCCATGCATGACAATCAAGTTTGGAACTTGGTTGATCCGCCTAATGTTGTAAAAACCATAGAGTGCAAATGGGTTTTTAAGATTAAGAAAGACATGGATGGAAATGTTCACATCCATAAATCTCAATTGGTGGCAAAGGGTTTCAAACAAATTCAAGGTGTTGACTACGATGAAACCTTCTCTCCTGTCACTATGCTTAAGTTTGTTTGGATCATTCTAGCTATTACCGCATATTTTGATTATGAGATATAGCAAATGGATGTCAAAACAGCTTTCCTTAATGGAAACCTAAGTAAGGATGTGTACATGACACAGCCTGAAGGTTTTATCGATCCACAGAATGCTGCAAAGTTATGCAAGCTTCAGAGATCCATTTATGGATTGAAGCAAGCATCTCAGAGTTGGAACATTCGTTTTGATGAGGTAGTCAAAGGGTTTGACTTTGTCAGAAATGAAGAAGAGCATTGCATCTATAAGAAGACCAGTGGGAGCACAGTTGTATTCTTGATCTTATATGTGGATGACATATTGTTGATCGGAAATGATATTCCTATGCTAGAATCTATAAAGTCTTCATTAAGAAAGAGTTTCTCTATGAAGGACTTAGGAGAGGCAGCATATATCTTGGGAATTAAGATCTATAGAGATAGGTCTAAAGAGCTAATTGGATTTTGCCAAGATACGTACATTGACAAGGTGTTGAAAAGGTTCAAATGGCAAGATTCCAAGAGAGGTTTCAAGCCCATGTCACATGGTATTAGCCTTAGCAAGACTTAGTGTCCTTTAAACCCTGATGAGCGAAATAGGATCAGTAAGATTCCATATACTTCGGCAATTGGATCTATAATGTATGCCATGATTTGTACACGACCGGATGTGTCGTATGCTCTAAGTGTTACGAGCAGATATCAGTCAGATCCAGGTGAAGGTCACTGGATAATAGTTAAGAACATCCTCAAGTACTTGAGAAGAACTAAGGATGTGTTCCTCGTTTATGGAGGTGAGGAAAGGCTCGTTGTGAGTGGTTACACCGATGCAAGTTTCCAAACCGATAAAGATGATTATCATTCACAATATGGGTATATGTTCATGCTAAATGGAGGAGCAGTGAGCTGGAAGAGTTCCAAGCAGAGTACAGTTGCTAATTCTACAACAGAGGCCGAGTACATTGCGGCTTCAGAAGCTGCAAAGGAGGTTGTATGGATTAAGAAGTTCATCTCTGAACTTGGTGTGGTTGATAACACTTCTAGCCCATTGGATCTCTATTGTGATAATAGTGGTGCCATTGCGCAAGCAAAAGAGCCTAGATCGCATCAAAAGTCCAAGCACATACAGCGACGCTATCACCTTATCTGAGAGATTGTGGATAGAGGTGATGCGAAGATATGCAAGGTGCACACGGATTTAAACATATCTGATCCATTGACAAAACCGCTCCCACAGCCAAAGCATGAAGCGCACACGAGAGCTATGGGTATTAGATACTTGCATGATGACTGAAGTGCAAGTGGGAGACTGTTGGTGATATGCCCTTGAGGCAATCATAAAGATGATTGTATCACGCCTTATGTTTATGGAACAATATAATTGTTTGTCCTTCGAATAAATATTGATTGGATTAATCAACAAGTGACTTGTTCGTGCAACTTTTTTCATGTATCGATGTTATTCAAGTTATCCCTGATCGGTTATCATAATATAGGATAATTATGGTTCACATATCAGCACATGTATTGATTGATGACCAAGTTTCACGGGTCATAGAGATATGGAGATATCTAATCAATAATGTGGACACATGTTAGAGAACATGTGTTGGATAGACCCATATGAGACATTGCAAGAATTGTTCTTATGTGTCATCAGTTGATCTCATGCATAGTGTATGTATGATCCTTAGACCTAAGATTGCCATTGGTTTCCTAGATGTGTAATGGTTCACTTAGGAGCTCCCAAACGCTACTCTTTAACCAGGTAGTTATAAAAGAAGCTTTCGGGTTTACCATGAAACATGCTGAGGTACATTAATGATCAAGATGGAATTTGCTCCTCCTATATAACGGAGAGATATCACTGGCCCCTCAAGGTAGATGGATTAAGGAAGTGCATGGCCATGCCAAATGTGATTGAGAGTCAATCTAGATAAATTATTCCACTACATTATGAGTGAAGAGATCGAGCTGTCATAGGATGACATGACTCTCGAATTGAGCTCGATCTGATATCATGAAGCAAAGGGAACATTACATTATCTCACTATAGTAGGTTCATCCAATTATTTATGAATATTTGGGAATCGATATGTACTGCTATCGATTATCAGTTGGAAAGGTGTTTCCGAGTCGTGTCCAAATATGCATGAACCTACAGGGTCACACACTTAAGGGGTTGGAATATAGTGGTACGGATTGGATCCGTCACTAATGGGCTAAGTGGGCTTTGTCCTTCAGTTTGGCCCTAATGTAATATTCCACCATGAGGGAGGGGGCGGCTATATAAAGGGGTTCGTGATTGCAATAGATCATAGAAGAGGACGCAGCCACCGAAACCCTAGCCATCACCACTTGAACCTTCCCTTGCGTTCTGGTGCTGGCACACCAACGTACGGCATTCTTTTCCACGAACGTGTGGACATCGGTAGAGGTTTTGGTGCTACTGCAACACTGTTCGGGCGATCGACCACCGCGTGAGGACGATCGACGGAGACACACAAGCGGCGAAGATCCACACGGCGAAAATCTTCAGCTGCGGCGGAGAACTCCAGCGAGGTCACACGTGAAGATGAAGGGCTCCCGATCGATGCGAGTTGGGGCGGCGTGAACGACGATCCTCGGAGGGGGTGCGGCTCCTTAAATAGGTGACTTTGGAGGCGTGTTTAGAGCGGAATCCAAGAGCGGTGGCGTGCGACGCGCAGACTCCTGGCGGCTAGGGTTAGGGTTCGGGACAGCGGCGGTGCACTGGAGTGGGCTGGCTGGGCCGCGAGCGGAGCTGGGCCAGCATGCGCGGAGGAGCGGGTCGGGCGAAGAGGCCAACACGGACCGGGCCGAGCAGGGGAAAATGTGCTGACAGAAAAAACTAGAAATGGGTCGAGGAAAGAAACAGCCCGAAGAGATTTAGAAAATAAAAACATTTCCAAATTAAGAAAAAAATCCAAAATTCAAATAAAAGAAAATAAATTGGAATAAATAGCAAAAAAATTCAAAAAAATCTCCAAAAATACAAAAAAATTTCTTCAAGCACAATGAACCCAAAAAATTGGAAATGTTTTGATTGATGCATAGATTAATCAAATTAAATCTTTTCGTTAATTGAAAATTCAAATTAAGCTTTGATTAATTCAAGGAAAATGCAAATGGTTCATTTTCAAATTCAAACATTCCAAAACTCAAATTTTGGGATGTTACATCATGTGGTTGATCACTCGATGCGGTCGAAACGGTGGTCGTGTTTCTTCTCGAGGAAGGATCCGACTTGATGGTGGCAACTCGATGAAGTCGATACAGTGGTCGATAGTGCTGACTTGTTGAGTGATGCAATTGGGTGATGATTGCATAACTTTTTGGACGATGCTATGTGATGGGTTTCCCTTCTTTTTGATGGTTGCAGGTCGACAGTGCTAGATCATGGTGAGGCGGAGGATGACCGAGACTAGGCGAGGTGCGCTGGAGGTCCAAACCATCGAGGATCGCGGATGTGGAATATATATAACCAGGTATCTCCATGATTGATCCAGAGACGTCCGGGGGGATAAGCCCAAGAGGAAGGCCCAGGATGATATACCCCGCACCGGGCCTTGTTGCCATGCGCTAGGGGGTACATCCCATAGATAGTTGAACATATATTTGGATGTAAAAGATATTGTTGCAATCCGAGTCGTTTATAAGGAAGGTAAAGATGTAAGCTCTATCCTGTAATCGACTAGAATCTAGTAACCGATCGGGATCTCCTAACCGATCAGAACTCTGTAAGCCACACCACCCCCAGTATATAAGGGAGAGGGCGGGCATCAAGCCCTAGAGCATAGAACACCTCATATCGCCCAGAGCACATTGCGCCTTGAGCAACCCTAGATCTAGATACCGCGACAATATAATCCCAGTATACGGGACTAGGGTATTATCTACTCCGCGAGTCCGAACAGTATAATCCCTTGTCTTGTGTGACCATCGAGTTTGAGATCTAGCGCCTGCCCCATAATTTCATTGCTGACTACAAAAGTCGACAGTTGGCGCGCCAGGTAGGGGAAGCGCTTTAATCTTTTCCTATAGACTCAATGGCAGCAATCGGCGGGTTCGTCACCACCGCCGTCTCGGCCAAGCCTTCCGCTCAAAGTGCGGACTTCACGAATATTCACGGAGAGCTTGTCCGCCTGGTCCAAAACCAGATCCAATCTGGCAAAGATCAGGTCAAACCATCTCAGGTATGCTACTCTGACTTATCCAGGGAACCATTGGCATGATGAAAAACTGCGGCAATTTTCGTGGTGTCTTCGAGATCGAGGAGCAGAGGACTGATCTCCAACAAGAAGACAGGGAAGCTGTAGAAGAAGATCGTCTTCGTAAGGGTAAGGATGTGCTGGCGCGGTCTCTTCGATTGCGCGGCCGCAATGTCCGCGAAGATATCCTGTAGTCCAGATTGGGAGACCAATCTGTCTTCCGCACGCCGATGTAGAACGTCGTCGCCTCCAAAACGCTTCTCGACACGCTGGACCCAATGATTGCCTCGGATAGCCCGGCAGCCTCGATCGTGGCCCAGATCAAGGCCATGGTGACGGCGGCTGCAATCCAGCAGAACCAGGAAAAGCCGGTGGGTGAAGCGCACTCACGCTCCCAAGCGGTAACCCGTGTCGCCCGATGAGTCGGACGCAACGATCGGAACACCGCGATCGGCACCACGCACCACCGATCGAGACGCCGCGCGCACTCTCAACGCCACCTTCGCCAAGATATCACGCGGCACGACGGAGCGGGACGAGGAAGAGCGGCGCGGCGTTGCGGCGACCGGCGTTTGGCACCGGCTTTGATCGCGAAGCGATCGAAGTGCGGCGACTACAACGACCATAGAGACCGCCATCGCCGGGGCGGGGCGGCGGCGATCTCCGAGTCATGGACTCACCGCGCGAACTCCACCCGGCGTAGTGGCGACAATCGCCGAGCAGAGGCTCACGGCGCTCTCCCCTCATCATGAAGAAAGATCCATCGGCGGGATTGAGCATTGACTCCTCGGCCGCGCCGGTGGTATAACTGAAGGTTTCAACCTAAAGGCATTGTCAAGTTTGATGGTGGCGAGATCCGAAAGCTTGGCTGCAGGTGTACGCCCTAGCGGTCAAAGTGGCCGGGGGCAACCAGAATGTGATGGCGAATTACCTGCCCATCAACCTTACCCCCTCGACTCAAGCATGGCTCACGGGCCTCCTTGCAAACTCGGTGGACTCCTGGAGTGATCTCTGCGATCAATTCATTGCTAACTTCCAGGGAACCTACAAGAGGCACTGCACTCCATGGGACTGTACTGAGCACGGAAAGAAGGGCGAGGCGAGAGGATTTCATCCGGCGTTTCATGCAGAAGAAGAACACCATCAGGGACGTATCTGAAGTCGTGGTGGTGGCAGCCTTCCAAAAAGGAGTAAGTGACCCTAATCTAATTAAGAAAATGTCTAGGAAACCCCCGACCTCTGTGAAGGAGATGTTCACACTGGTCGACTGCTACGTCACGGCCTCAGACGCCCTGGCAGAGCGCCAGGAAGATCGCCCACATCAGAAGAACAAGGGCGACAAACCCGAGTCCTCCGAGCACAAAGATAAGAAGCGAAAGGGAGAAGAATTAGTTGCAGTGGCCGAGCGCGTCCGGCCACAAGCCATGCGAAGGGAAGGGCCTGATTACATCACCGTCATGAAAGCAATTTGTCCTTTCCATCCCAAAGGAAAACACGCCGCCAAGGATTGCTTCACCTTGAAGCGTTTTGCGCGGGAGAGCAACAAGCAGCCGGCCCCAACAAAGGATGAAACGTCCAGAAGAAGGATCTTCCAGATGAAGACGATTTTCAAGAGCCTGAGCACGAGTTGAACTACCAGATATGAGTCCAAGCGGAAGCAAAAGCTTACCGCTCGAGAGATCAATGGGGTGGAACCAGCGGCTCCCCGATATCGGAGGTGGTCCGAGGTACCAATTACCTTCGACCGAACGGATCACCCCAACTGGGTTCTACATCCGGGTAAGTTTCCTCTGGTGCTCTACCCTGTTATATACAGCGTGAGGCTCAAGAAGGTCCTGATTGATGGAGGAAGTGGACTCAACGTCTTGTTATCCAAAACTTTCAACGACATGAACATTCCCCCTCCGAGTTGAGGCCAAGAACTCAGCCGTTTCATGGTGTGATTCCTGGAGCATCGTCGCTTCCACTCGGGCAGATTTCCTTGCCCGTCACCTTTAGCACCAAGGACAACTATCGGACCGAGTACATAAATTTTTGGCGGATTTCAAGACGGCCTATCACGCCATCTTGGGAAGACCCGGATTGGCTCGGTTCATGGCCATCCCGCACTACACCTACTTAATGTTGAAAATGCCAGGGCCAAGAAGCATCATCACTTCGCGGCTGACGTCAAGCGGTCCACGAGTGCGGCCGAGAGAACCATGAGCTCGCCGAGTTGCGGGAAGGAGCGATGAGAGGAGGAGATCAGCGAAGCAACCACGATGCGGGAAGAGGAGATATCCCATCCAAAAGCGAGGCCACGTCGGTGAAGCTTAGTGAAGGAACTAAAAGAATCATTCTCGACCCGTCCAACTCGTCAAAAATGACTCTGATTGGGACAGGACTTGAGGACAAATAGGAAAGCGAGCTCGTCACCTTCCTCCAAGCTAACAAAGATATCTTCACATGGAAACCATTCGACATGCCGGGTGTTCCCAGGGAGGTGATCGAGCATTCTTTGCACGTCAACGAAAGTGTGAAACCAGTCAAGCAAAGGCTTCAGCGGTTTGATCCAGATCGTCGGAGCGCCATCAAACAGGAGATCACCAAATTTTTAGCCGCAGGCTCTATAAAAGTGTATCATCGGTGGTGGCAAATCCTGTACTTGTTCAGAAGAAGAATAAAACTTGGCGCATGTGCGTTGACTATACCGATCTCAACAAAGCATGTCGGAAGGATCCTTTCGAGTTACCTCGGATTGACCAAGTGGTTGATTCAACCGCGGGGTGTGAGATCCTGAGTTTCCTTGATGCCTACTCAGGGTATCACCAGATTCGGCTAAAGGCGGAAGATCATATCAAGACTTCGTTCATCATGCCCTTCGGGGCCTTTTGCTATACCACGATGGCATTCGGGTTGAAAAATGCTGGAGAGATGTATCAACGCGCGATTCAGCGGTGCTTTCACAACCAACTCGGATGTAACGTGGAGGCATATGTGGACGACGTCGTAGTCAAAACTCATGAAAGGAAGGACCTCATCACTGACCTAACCGAGACGTTCGAGATCCTAAGGGCTTTCAGCATGAAGCTTAACCCCGAGAAGTGTGTTTTCGGAGTATCTTCGAGAAAACTCCTCGGGTTTATCGTATCCCAACGAGGCATTGAGGCCATCCCAGAGAAGATCATGGCTATATCAAATATGAAACCGCCGACTTGCCAGAAGGATATCCAGAAGCTCACAGGATGCATGGCTACACTCAGCAGGTTTATTTCCCGACTGGGTATGCAAGGTATGCCATTCTTCAAACTCCTCAAAAAGCAGGACAAATTCCAGTGGACTCCAGAGGCACAGCGGGCGTTCGAAGATTTGAAGATTTTCTTAACAACGCCCCCGATCTTGGTTTCACCGATGCCAGAAGAACCCCTCTTGCTATACATCGCGGCAACGACTCATGTAGTCGGTATTGCGATCGTCGTAGAAAGGAGGAGTAGAGACCACGTCTGAAAAGTCCAAGCTCGATTTATTTAAATCGGCGAGGTCTTAAGCGAGTCTAAGGTGCGGTATCCGCAAGTCCAAAAATTGTTATATCACGATTACTCCTCACATCTCGTAGCTCAAGCACTATTTCCAAGAACATATGATTTGGTGGTCACCTCCTTCCCAATTGGCGATATTCTCCACAATCGGGAGGACAGGAGAATTACAAAGTGGGCGATCGAGCTTGGAACTTTTGATATCTTATTCAAGCCTCGCTTACGCCATTAAGTCTCAGCGCTACGCCGACTTCACGCCGAGTGGACAGAACTTTAAAACCCAGCGATCATCAAGGAACTCGAGTATTGGACCATGAACTTCGATGGCTCCCTCATGCTCAGCGGCGCGGGGGCTGGTATAGTGCTCATATCGCCAAGCGGGGAAAGGTTAAGGTATGTTCTTCAAATTCTTTTCCCCGCATCAAACAACGCCACCGAGTACGAGGCACTCATCCATGGGCTCTGTATCGCCATATCACTTAGCATACGACGATTGGTGGTTCGTGGAGATTCCATGCTCGTGGTTAATCAAGTGCAAAAGAATGGTCCTGCATTGAAGACAACATGGCAGCCTATTGCTAAGAAGTACGCAAGCTGGAAGGTAACTTCGACGGCTTGGAACTTATTCACGTGCTCCGCCGATACAATGAAACGGCCGACGAGCTAGCGAAGATGGGATCCTGCCGATCTACAGTGCCCACGGGAGTATTCGTCGAAGAAATTCACAAGCCCACGATCAGCACTCGATCGAAGGCAGACACACCAGTCGAGAAGAGTGCAGAAGCAGAAGTCCTAGTCATTATTCCTGATTGGACAACCCCGTATCTGGAATATTTGATGAAGGATGAGTTACCCGAAGACCGAGTACAAGCCGAACGAGTAATGCGCCGAAGCAAGAACTACGTGGTGATCAAGGAAGAACTCTATCGCAAGAGTTCCTCGAGAGTACTACGACGATGCATATCGGAACAAGAAGGGAGAAAACTTCTCAAGGAAATTCACTCGGGAGTCTGCGGGAACCATGCGGCGTCCGCATCCCTAGTTGGCAAGGCTTACCACAAGATTTTTACGGCCAACTCTCCAGTAATCGGCGAGGGCGTCATCGGACATGCGAAGGATGTCAGTTCTTCGCACGACAGATGAATAAACTGGCATAGGAGCTACAGACCATACTATAACCTGGTCGTTTGCGGTCTGGGGGCTCGACATGGTAAGACCTTTGAAGAAGGCCCAAGGCGGTCATACTCATCTCTTTGTGGCCGTAGACAAATTCACCAAGTGGATGGAGGCCAAGCCGGTCGCCGCAATTACGGCGGCGAAAGCCAAATAATTCTTCAATAAAATCGTGGTTAGATTCGTCCCAAACCGGATCATCACAGACAACGGCACCCAATTCAGGAGCGGTGTATTTCAAGACTGGTGCGACGAACTTGGAATAAAAATCTGTTTTGCATCAGTAGCGCACCCCCGGAGCAATGGACAGGTCGAGCGTGCCAACGGCATGGTATTACAGGGCCTAAAGGCAAGAATTTTCGATCGGCTAAAGCCGTACGCCACTCGGTAGGTGAAAGAATTGCCTTCGGTGCTCTGGGGGCTGTAACCACCCCCAGCAGAGCAACCGGGCAGTCACCTTTCTTCCTGGTATATGGCTTGGAGGCGGTCCTCCCCACCGAGTTAGAATTCGGATCCCCACGGGTCGAGCTATGAAGAGTTGCCTCGGAGGAAAGCGGCTAGAAGACCTTGGCGGACCGGAAGAAGCCGGGGGCGTCGCAACAATTCAATTGGCAAAATATCTCCAAGGCCTATGGCGCTATCACGATGCAATGTGAGGGCGCGCATTCTCAAAGGAGATCGGTCCTCGAAAGAATCGAAATGCGAGCATAAGCTCTCCCCAAGCAGGAAGGCCCTTACATCGTCGACAAGGTGGTATGCATGCACAGGGCTTACAAGCTCAAGCGAGAAGGCGACACGGCGATCGAAACACTTGGAACATAGAACACTCGTCGTTTCTTCGCCTAAGCTTTGTAAATTAAATTGTTCCATTATGAATGAAAGAATCGATATTCAAAGTTATTCTTTGCATAATCTTTTCGATATCTATGTGTCCGAATGCTTCACTCCTACGATTTTAAGACTCTGAGACATGCGTCACAAACCATGCCTCGAGCACAGGCTTACAGACTACTCGAGCGCGATATGTCGAAACCACCCAAACAAAGATGCACATCCAAAAGAATCGTACAAAAATAGGAAAACGCTTTTGTATACATTCAATTTACAGGTCTAAAGTCTCTACAATGGACAAAGAGGTGTCCTTGACTTCCTCCCAGAGCTCGGTGGCTCGGTCCTCATCTACGTTGCGGGCGAAGCCTTCCTTAATGGCCTCAAGATCCACTCGGGGATAAAGCGACTTGGTGATCGCCAAGCACGGCTAACACCATTGGGCGCCCGTTTCCTTCAAGAGATTCTTGGCGTCTCGGAAGCTTCCTTGGTGAGAGATGACACGGTCCTGGCCGAGTGGCCTCTCGCCCTCGGGATGAAGCGAACTCAGCAACGACTCGGAGGCATCCTGAAGCTTAGCACAAGATGCCTCGAGGGCTTCGACCCTCTCATTGAAGACGACGTACTGCGCTCGCGTCTTGAGCTTATAGCCTGCGGAACAAAACATTAGAAAAGCGACAATGAAGACAGGGTAAGGCCAAGTCGCTAGAATTACCTTCAAGCTCCTTCTCCAATTTCGTTCTAGAGTCCTCCGTGGCTTTGAGCTGCCCTTGGAGCCTCGCGGCGGCGAAATCCCGAGCTGATATGAATAAAAGAGGATCAAGAAGCCGGATGATTAGATAGAAATGCGAAGTGGTCCCAGGAATAGCTACCTCGGAGGGAGCCAACGACGTCCAGTTTCTCCTGGCACAAAGCCTTCTGTTCCTCTCGCAACCCATGGACCTCGGACCGAAGAGATCGTAGCTCAGCCGCATGGCCGGCTTTGATATGCTCCAATTCGGCCAGGTATTCCTGGCACGTCCGGATTTCAGGAGCATCTTCTGAAAGTATTCAGCTTTCTTTTCAAAGCGCTCCCCATTTTCTGTAATCATCACAGGAAAAAATAACTACACGGGGAATGGCGGAAGCACGAAGACAGCAAGTGTAGAGGAGTGCTTACCCGGGCCGCGCTCGCGCAAGCCGCAGCGTGATCGTAAAAGCTATTCATCTCCTTCTCCTCCTCCTCCGATCATCCAATAGCCTCACGTCTTCCTCCTCATCAACCCACGCAGCTTGCATTATGAGCCGGGGGCGAGCGGGGGTCGGCGAAACTCGGAGGATCTCCTCGATCTCGAGGACGGTTGGGAAATCGGCTCCGGAGCAGCAGGATTCAATTCCGAGGTCGGAGGAGTCGGAGACAGCACTAGGGGCCCAGGGGGCACTTCGGTGTCCCCGGACGTGGCCTCCACGCCCGATGCGCGAATCTCCGGAGGTTCGACCTCCACGGGGGCCTCAGACGGCGACCCGACAGGAATATCAAGCAAAGGATCCCTACGAGAAGAACTGTTAGCAAGCTATCGGAACGAGTCGAATAAAAGTCGACGGGGTAACCAACCTGTCGGACTTCCTCATTTTCATCGGAGGCTTCTTCAGGCGGTGAGCCGCTCTAGAAGGACCACTCGACACGGGGCTCCTCGAGCAGCAGAGTCCTTTGGCGATGGACTCGTGAGCCGGAGCTTGAGGAGGAAGCCGAAGGAGGGCTGGGCTCGCATCGAAGGGTCCCGGATCTTGGGACCGCCCCGGAACAGGGCTTCCACAGGTCTTTGGTCGCCGCTTTTTCCCTTTTGGCGGCAGGATCTCCTACAGGAGAGCTCGCTCGCCGCTTAAATGACCACCCACGTGAACGGGCATCTCCGGAAGAGGCACATCACTGAAGAAGGCAACGCGGTCCTGTGAAGGAAGACTAAGGGTTAAAAGACACTCAGAAACAAAGATAAAAATCTCTCAAATTAGTTCACCTCAGGAGGGGGGCGTGAAGCGGTGAAAGACTTCGGGCATCTCATGGAGGACATGTCGGCGCTCGGGATGAAGAATTCGCCAACCCGAGCGAATATTTGCTCCCTAGACAGCTCATCGGGCCGTTCCCGGGTGGGGTCATCTTTCCCTTCGTGCGTGAATCGCGGTGAACTTGCTCTTTCGGTGTATCGGCGAGCAACAAAGTGCGAGCAGGACCTACCCGAGTGAGACCGCTTCCTTCACATTTCAATCGGTGCGGAAGGTCATGCACGATCCATGTCGCAGAGTTGGGTGTATATCCAAGAAAGAGATGCCTTAGGATGGCGCCCGCCAAAGGAAGGAAGAGCGGGATTGGGGTTGGCGCAATAGAACCACTCATGATGCCCGACCCTTGTTGGAGGTTTTGAAAGGAATTGCGAGTAATTTTCTTGACCCCTCACGCAGTGGAATCAGGCTCCCCAGCGACCTTGGGGTCGCTCTTGGAGGATAAGGTTTGGGAGGTAAAAATGGCGAAAGAGATCAAAATGGGGCTAATGCTTAGGAAGGCCTCATAGAGATGAACGAAAAGGGAAATCTGCAGGATTGAATTGGGATTCAAGTTCACCAATTCAATCTCATAGAAAAAGATGAGGCCGCGAAGAAAAGCGCAGGCGGGAAGGCCCAACCCACGCTGGATGAAAGATTCAAAGACCACTACCTCTTCAGGGCGAGGAGTGGGGACGAACTCACGGCAGCCGGCCGGGTGGAGACCAAGGCCAAGTCAGGGAGAACCCCATCATCGACCATAGACTGCAGTTTCTCCTCCGTTGTGGTCGAAGTCGTCCAATCTTGGGGCAAAGGCGGCGAGGAAGAAGGAGAAGACATCTTCAAAAGAAAGATCTACGGTGGCACAAAAAATGTGAGGAACCCTAGCGGCGGAGAAGTCGAAGAAACAGGGAAGCAGAAGAGAGCAGGAATGCGTGCTAAAGGGATGAACCGTCGGGTAGCATCTGGTTTGACCTTTAAAGGGGGAAAAATCAGGTTTTCACTGAACCGGTGGGAAAAGGATTGCGAAATGTCTTGTCCCTCTGAATTCCCCATAAATGATTTGTAGGACAGACATTATGACTCACAGAGGCAGGCGCGGCTTGACCATGTCATGTTTGGGATACGTCGCTCCCCACGATGGGATGTTTTTGCCACTTACTGTGTTAAACGGGACGTGGGTACTCTCCAACTTGGATAGAAAATATAACTTCTCGTGATATGCCCCATGATGGGTCATTAGGTGGTTACCGCATGACGGAATCATATATCACGGGTCGAGCACGAATAGAGCACAAATCAATGGTATGCCCCATGAGGGCTCGGAAAAGTTGTGCGTCGTAATAAGCGATGCGGATACCACTCGGATGGAACCTTGATACGTCCCAAGTTGGACCAAAGCTGTATCCTACACCAGTCGGAGATGGGTATCACTCGGCCAAGAGCCACGTAAGCATGATACGCTCCAAGTCGAGCCTAAGCTATATCCTAAGGATATGGTATCACTTGGCCATGAGCCAAGAAAACCTTGATATGTCCCAAGACGGACCAGAGCTGTATCCTACAATAGTCGAGTACAGGTATCACTCGGCCATGAGCCAGGAAAAATTTGGTACGCTCCAATAGGGCTAAAGCTGTATCCTACACCAGTCGGATATGGGTGCCACTCGGCCAAGAGCCATGTAAATCCTAATAAGCTCTAAGGGGGCTAACTCTGTATCTCGCACTAGTCGGATATGGATATCACTCGACCAAGAGTCGCTCAAGTTTAAATACGGTGTATTTCATGTCAAGCCCCAGCTACGCTTTACGGCGGATGGACACAGACATCGCAAAATTAAATAGCCATGCCAACTTCGGTGAGCCTCAAGCTAAGTGTAAAGTACGTCAAGCGATTGTCATGGACACACTTTAAAAAAGGTACATTTTTATTATTAATTTCCTAGGCATTATGCCCAGGAAAGGATCCTATTACATTAGCAGGAGCCTTAGACTTCCTCCACGGCGCCACGGCGAAGCGCGCCCATGGCGCCTCCCTTGCCCTATAAAGGGCAGGGAAGATCTCGAGGAAGGCGGCGATGGCGGCGCGGTCGTGCTCCACCGCCCTCTCCTCGGCCAACTCCTCCATTGCGCGGTCGAAGTCCTCCCAAAGCTCGGTGTGCTTGGGGTCTTGCTCCGCCTCGTAGTCGCTCCACTTCAGCATGACGAAGATAGAAACTTGCGGCAAGAAAACAAAAGACAAAATGCGAAGGAATGCATTCTACAAGCACCGGTTTGCCTTTTATAACCAAGACAACAAAGATGAAATAAATGCGTCAGGAGTCAAAGAGATTTGGAGTTAATATAGTTTCAGAAGCCAAGGAGTTTTTTTTGGCAAACAAGTTGACACAGAAAATCAAGGCGACCTCGAGGACTGTCCGGTGATTATCCACAAAGAGAAGTAAAACTTAGGGTGGAAAAAATATCCAATCTACATTTGAAATACGAGCAAAGGTCATAAAGCGACTTCATAACAAACTGCGATAGAAGATTATGTTCATTTGAAGCGAAAATTAAGGGTTATATTCGAGTCCATAATTCGCTCGTTGTAAGAAGAAGCCTCCCAACCGAATGAAAGAACCAGTCGAAAGATCAAACAAGAAGTCAGGGACAGCAACTCAAGCAGAAATTTAATTGGAAACATAGCGATCGGATCATGAAGCACTCGGGGACTCTTGTGGAATATATATAACGGTATCTCCATGATTGACCCGAGAGCGTCAGGGGATAAGCCCAAGAGGAAGGCCGGGATGATATCCCCGCAGGGCCTTGTTGCCATGCGCTAGAGGTATATCCATAGATAGTTGAACATATATTTGGATGTAAAAGATATTGTTGCAATTGAGTTGTTTATAAGGAAGGTAAAGATGTAAGCTCTATCCTATAACCGACTAGAATCTAATAACCGTCGGGATCTCTAACCGTCAGAACTGCATAGCGCACCACCCCGGTATATAAGGGAGAGGCGGGCATCAGACCTAGAGCATAGAACACCTCATATCACCCGAGCACATTGCGCCTTGAGCAACCCGGATCGGATACAACGCAATATAATCCCAGCGCACAGGACTAGGGTATTATCTCCTCCGCGAGAGCCTGAACCTGTATAATCCCTTGTCTTGTGTGACCATCGAGTTTGAGATCTAGCGCCTGCCCCATAATTTCATTGCCAACTACAAAAGTCGACACCGGAAGATGATCGGAGATGGAGTCGCTACAAACCTAGAAGACAAGGAATGGTTGAGAGACTAGCTAGGAGCTACTCGGATCAAGTTGGGCCGTTGGATCGCGGTCTAGGTGATAGAGTAGCAGGTCTAGTTAGTATGGGTGTGTGTGGGAGTCATTCCTAGCCTTTGATTGTGATGCTTAGGGTAGAAGGAACTAATCCAATGGTGGAGGCGACTTAAGAGGAGTATAAGCAGAGGGGAGGGTAGCCTTCCTCCTCTTGAAGGTTTTAGAGGTTTTGGATCCTTTGAGCTTTTGCCTTGTGTTGTGAGGCTTTGTAAACCTCCCTTCGAAAATAAAAGCTTCATTTACCCATCCTTGAATTTATTTTCGCATTTAAATTTAGCAATTAAATTACTGCAATCTACATTCTTGCAATTTGCTTCTTTCACATTTGGATTTTCCTCCTCCTTCTAAAATGCTTGTGGATCTTGGTGAGGATGTATGATTGATGGATATGTCTTCTTGGACTATATTCTAATCATCTAGGCAAATCTTGTGTTCTTTCTTGTAAAAACCCATCTTGTATGCTTAAGTAAATCATTCTTCTAGATCGTGCTTAAGGAGTTTTGGACTTGTATTCTTGCTTGCTGTGACGTGTGGGAGGTTATCCAAGATCATCTTGATCATCAATACCCCACGAGCAAGTCCAAGATCAAGTTCTCGAGTTTTTGCTCAAACTTGGTGTGTTCTTCCTTCAAAGTGAAAAAGGTCAGAACTTTGACATCAATCCTTGCGATTGAAGGTTGGAATAAGTTCCTGACATTCTTAGGATCACATCTACCAAGTTTCATAAGTTTTTGTCTAGCCGATCAAAAGATTCCTCAAATTAGCTTTTGAGTTTGTGCTGTTCTTGGCTCTGTTCTTCCTGTTGTTCTTGAGTCTGGTCATACCACCCTTCGTTCGGTCATACCGAATTCTGGTGCTATTGGATTCAACCTAGTCAAACCGAACTTGCAGGAAAACTTTCTCCATTCCATTTGCTCCTTTTGATTGAGTTAACTGTGGGCTTGTTTGGATCATTTTGAGTGGAAAATTTAATTTGGGATCATTCACCCTCCTCTGATCGCCATTTCAGTTCTTCATCTACCTCTAGCAAGGCGAAGTATATATGCACCTACTGTCAGAAGGATGGACATCTAGCTGCTTTCTACTTCAGGCGTGCCATGATCACAAGGCACGAGCGTGTTCGTGCCCTTAGGGATATTCAGGGTCATCCCTTGACTCGAAAGTGCTTCTAAGGCACAAATTGCCTCTAGATAGGTTAAAGAGTTGCCTATTTTTGGGCAGCGTCAAAGACTCGATTTTCATGTTGTTCAGTCGAGTTTTCATCCTGGAGCTGCTCGTGGTCAGTCTCTCCACCGTCCTTTTGATATTCCTCGTTTTTCCATCGAGGTAGATATCAGTGGCGTAAGGTGTTTTCTAGTAGGAGATTTGGGCAGCCTCACTAGGATGGTCCGGCCTTTGCACAACAGCAGGCCAACCCAGCTCTATCTCCCAGATCTTCTGCTGGCGTTGCTTCTGGATTTGTGAGAGTTGAGTGTCAAAGAGACACTAGAGTATAGTCTTTTGTTCCTGTGGCTGACACTTTGGGGCGTCGTGTGATTCAGTATTGGGTTCCTAGATCTGCTCTTGTTTGTCCCAGTACTCTGTCAACTTTCTCTCTTTTGCGTTGATCTGTAGGATGGGAAGGGAGAGGTATGGATTATTGACTCCGGTTGTTCGCATTATATGACCGTAGACTCTCGTTGGTTCTCTTCCCTAGTCCGAGCTCCCAGTGATAAGTTGATCACTTTTGGGGATGCTTCGTCAGGTAGAGTCATCGCTAAAGGTATCATCTATATTAATGATAATTTTATTCTTAAGGATGTTGCTTTGGAGAGTAAGCTGCAACACAATTTGCTTTCTGTCTCTCAGTTTATCGATGACTCTTTGAAGGTAAGCTTTAAGTGTAATGACTGTAGAATATTCAATTCTTACAGGGAGTTATTTTCTTGGATTTCTAGATTTGAGAGAGTCTTCGTCTTGATTTTTCGCTTCTTCTAGATACTCTCTTGATTGTTTGATTGCTTACAGTCCCATGATCTCTCCTTCTAGCATAGGATACTTGGTCACATTGGCTTCGATAATTTGACCCGAGTTAGCAACCATGATCTTATTCGTGGTTTTCCCAAACTCAAGATGGTCAAACACTTGGTTTGCTCGCCTTGCCGACATAGCAAGATGGCTGATGCTTCTCATCCTCCAGTCACTGTTGTGATGACTGATGCACCAAGACAGCTTTTACATATGGACACTGTTGGTCTAGCTAGAGTGCAGTCAGCAAGTGGGAAGTGGGACGTTTTTATCATTGTTGATGATTTTTGTAACACCCTAAAAATTTCCATATTTTAAATTTTGGAGTTATTTTGATTTTTGGAATTTTTGGGAATTTATTTGCATTTATTCAAATAAGGGCTTTCTTGAAATCAATTAAAATATTGCAAAAGTTTAAGCAAAGTTTTTCTGGAAATATTTTATTTGAGTTCCAAATGTCTCAAAATATTTTCCAGAATTTTTCTGGATTGTTCCGGGTATTTTTCCTATTTATTTCGCCTTTGTTTATTTATCGTATTTATTTTAAATCAAAAATGTATTTAAAACGTGAGTGAATAACTTTGGTGGCCCGATGCTGTGCTCAGCCTAGCCGACGCGCCAAAACCCTAGGATCGCGCCATCCGATCGTGATCGAGCGGTTGTGGCGTGTCGCATCATTGTGCATTGTTGGCCTTCCGATCAGTCGCGTGGGCGGATGAGATGAAACAACGTCCCTTCTCCCGCGTATGTCGCGGAGTGAAACGCCGCCGGCCGTTATCGCTGGTTGGTACCTGCAGCAGCGCACATCGAGGCTCCTTTAAGTGTACCGATTAGTGCGTCTAGCGAGCTCTTCACGCTGCATCTTTTGACTCCTTACGCCTCCGAGCGCGCCGTCGTTTGCCCTCAAGAGCTCGCGAAGTTATTGAAGACTTGCCGTAGTTCTTTGCCCTTTGCTCGCTGTCCGTTGGGGTTCCGCCGTCCCCAAGGTCTCCATCGTGTTCGCCGTGCCAAGATGCGTCGATCCCGTCAGTTCTTCTCATCGAACTCGCCCTCTAGCGCCACCGCCAACCTCGTCGAACCACTTTCTCGCGCGACCGTTCAATCGCCGACCGCCAATCGCGCATCGCACGACCGTGGTTCGTCAGCGTCCTCCCTCTCTGTTTAAATCCTAGCGTTAATCATGGCCGTTAGATCTAGTATGGGCGTCGAGAGATTAGATCTTGAGTTCTTGTATTAGATGCAATCTGGGCGTTGGATCGTTTTTGAACACTTGAGATAGTCTTGGTGTCGCTAGGGTGAATAGTAAACCTATCGGTGCCGTGGGCGTTGGATTGGATGCGTGCGGCGGTGATTGCGAGTTCGGCGGTGTTGCGTGAATCCGCCGTTGATTTGAGCGTGTGCACGCGGATGCTTTGCCACACCCTCGCCAAATCATGTGTGGATGTGTGTGCGAGTTGACCGAGCGAACCGAATCTTGGCGTTGGTTTCAAGCGGACCGTCGAGATTTCGCGCGTGTCTTAGCGTGAACGGCGTCGGCGAGTCGGTGCACAATGTGTTCCTTGTGTCTGGCGAAGAAGTGTCTCGAGGTACCGGAAGAGCAAGCGCAGATTGAGAATGTTGAGCTCGGGAGGATCTCACCTACCTAGAATATCCTATCGAATTTTGGATGAGCGGAGCGCGAGAACAAGCAGGACAATCAAGTTTTGCAAAGTTGGTGGAGCAACCATTACGAAAGGAAGCAACTTGGGAATGAGAAGAAAATCTTAGAGAAGAGTACCCCAATCTTTTCCCTAGTCAGTCAAATCTACGCGTCGAGATTTCTTTTAAGAGGAGGTTTGTAACATTAGAAAATTTGAGTTTAGAATGTTTAAATTTGAAAATGAACCATTTGCATTTTCCCATATTAATTAAATCTTAATTTGAATTTTATATTTATGAAAGGATATAATTTGACTAATCTATCCATCAAACAAAAGATTTTGATTTTAGTTGGCTTCATTATCTTTGCAAAGGAATTTTACGTATTTTTGGAGATTTTTCTGAATTTATTTGCTATTTATTTGGATTTATTATCTTTTATTTGAATTTTGGAATTGCTTAAATTCGGAAAATGATTTTATTCGGTTTCCTTCTCGGGCGAATCCTTTCCTCGGCGGTCCATTCCTCTCCGTCGGCCCGCTCGCTCCTCCTCCCTCGGCCGCTTGCGCGTAGCGGCGTTGGCCACCCATCTTGAAACCCTAGCGCCATGGCGTTGGATCTCGATCGGCGGTCGAGACTTCGCCAGCGTGGCCACTGCAGCGTGTGGCCGTCGATCGATGCAGCGTGGGCGGCTAGCGTTGCTCCGTCGCCTCCGTCTTCTTCGGCCGGACTATCGCGTCGTCGCGAATCCGCAATCTCCGCGTGATTTCTTCGCGACGCGTCGTATCCGCGCGAAATCATCGACCTCGCGCTATTTAAAGCACGCGCCCGTTCCCCTCTCGTTTTCAGAATCGCCTGTGTCGCCGCCCGAGCTCCACTTTTGCGCCGCCGTGCCGAGATCTTCCCGCTGTCTTTCTTTCTCGCGGTGAGCCTCGTAGCTTATTTTGGTCTCTTGAGTTCCTGCGTCTCCCTCTTTCTTTTCCCCATATCGGCGCGTCTCATCGCGTTTTGCTCCGGCGATCGCCTTCTCCTTCGCCTCGGCCTTGCCCTTTGCACTGCGCCGCGCCTCGCGCGCGTCATTCCCGTCGATGAGGCGTGGCCGTCGATCTTCGGCGTGCGCACCCGGATCGTGCCACGTCGCGACCCACACCCCGTCCGGCCGTCGATCCGATCGGTCAGTTGGATCTTGCGACCCATTTATGCAATACCTAGAAAGTGTTTATGGAATACCTAGACAAGTTTGTGGTAGTATTCATAGATGATATTCTTATCTATTCTAAAGATGAAGTAGAGAATGAAGGTCATTTGAGGATGGTGTTGGAAAAGCTTAGAAATCATCAGTTGTATGCTAAGTTTAGTAAGTGTGAGTTTTAGTTAAAAGAAGTTGCTTTCTTAGGTCATATAATTTCTGCTGGAGGTGTCTCAGTAGACCCTGAAAAAGTGAAAGGTGTATCGATTGGAGGCAACCCAAGTCAGTGCCTGATATCAGAAGTTTTCTTGGTTTAGCGGGATACTACCGAAGATTCATAGAAGGATTTTCAAAGATTGCAAGACCGCTTACCGATTCTTTGAAGAAGGAAAAGAAGTTTGAATAGTGCGAAGCTTGTGAGCAAAGTTTTCGAGAATTAAAGAAAAGAGAGACCTCGGCCCAGTGCTCATTTTATCGGATATTCGGAAGAACTTTGAGATTTTACGTGATGCTTCAAGACGGGGTCTTGGATGTGTTACGATGCAAGAAGGCAAAGTAGTTGCATCGCCTCACGGAAATTGCGACCACATGAGGAAAACTATCAACCCATGACTTGGAAATGGCTGCGATTGTGCATGCACTAAAGTTGTGGAGCATTATCTCATCGGGAATCGATGTGAAATTTTCCGCAGATCATAAGAGTTTGAATTATATCTTCACTCAAGCGGACCTCAACTTAAGAAAGAAGATGGTTAGAATTAATAAAGGATTTTGATGTGGGAATACATTACCATCTGGCAAGGCTAATGTAGTTGCCGATGCCTTAAGCGGAAGAGCTATTGCAATAATTTGATGATTCAAGAAGATCAACTTTGATCTTCACAAGGAGTTCGTGTTTGAATTTGGAATTAGTGGATGAAGGTTTCGTTCTTTGCATTAGAGATTCAACCAACCTTGGAGGATCGGATCAAAAAGATGCAAAAGTCGGATAAAGCTTCTAAGATCAAGGATAGAATAAAGGAAGGTAAAGCCCGAGGATTTTGAGAGGATGAAGAAGAGCAGTTTGGCTTGGAAAAGTCTATATGTACCGAATCAAAAGAGATTAGCGATTGATATTAAAGGAGGTACATGAGTCGCGTACTCAATTCATCCGGTAATACTAAGATGTATCAAGATCTTCGTGGTATATATTGGTGGCCAAGGATGAAAGGAAATCGCGAGTACATAGCTATGTGTGATGTATGCTAGCGAGTTAAAGTGAACATCAAAGACCAGCGAGTTGCTACAGCCGTTAAAGGTGCACGAATGGAAGTGTGAAGAAATTGGAGCGGATTTTATTACAGGACTTAGAGAACAGTTAGGTTATGATTCAATATGGGTTATAGTGGATCGATTGACAAAAGTTGCACATTTTATTCTGTGAGAACAACTTACGGGAGATCAACTTGCGAGTTGTATATGTTAAGAATCGTGTGTTTGCATGGTGTACCAAAGAGAATTGTATCAGATCGAGGCACTCAATTCACTTCAAGATTCTGGCAAAAGTTGCAAGAAGCGTTGGGTACCAACTTTGAATTTCAACCTGACTTATCATCCTCGAACGGATGGACAAGCGGTGAGTGAACCAAATCCTTGAGATATGTTAAGGTCTTGTGCATTGTCAATGCGACAAGTTGGGATCAAAGTTTACCTTATGCAGAATTCTCTTATAACAATAGTTATCAAGCAAGTTTGCGGATGTCGCCATTTGAAGCCTTGTATGGAAGAAAGTGAGAACACCTCTCTGTTGGAATGAAACAGGGAGATCGCCAAGTCTTTAGTCTTGATATTTTGCAAAGGTGAAGAACAAGTAAAAATGATTCAAGAAAGATTGAGAACAGCGCAATCTAGGCAAAGAGCTCTGGCGATGTCGTCGGAGAGAGTTAACCTTTGCTCTGGTGACTATGTGTACTTGAAAGTCTCACCGCTAAGAGGAATCGTCGATTTCAAGTTCGTGGAAAGTTAAGCGCCAAGATTTATTGGACCGTTCCCAATCCTAGCGAGTGGACAAGTGGCTTATCGGTTGGGCGCCACATGATTGTCAAATGTGCACAATGTGTTCCAAGTGTCTGGCGGAAGAAGTGTCTCAAGTTACGAGAAGAGCAAATGCAGTTGAGAATGTTGAGCTCTAGGAGGATCTCACCTACCGAATATCCTATCGAATTTTGGATGAGGCGGAGCGCACAACAAAAGCAGGACAATCAAGTTTTGCAAAGTTCGATTGGAGCAACCATTACGAAAGGAAGCAACTTGGGAGCGAGAAGAAAATCTTAGAGAAAGTACCCCAATCTTTTTCCCTAGTCAGTCAAATCTCGTCGAGATTTCTTTTAAGGAGGAGGTTTGTAACATTCGAAAATTTGAGTTTAGAATGTTTAAATTTGAAAATGAACCATTTGCATTTTCCCCATATTAATTAAATCTTAATTTGAATTTTATATTTATGAAACGATTTAATTTGACTATTCTATCCATCAAACAAAAGATTTTCAGTTTTAGTTGGCTTCATTATGCTTTGCAAGAATTTTTACGTATTTTAGGAGATTTTTCTGAATTTATTTGCTATTTATTTGGACTTATTTGCTTTTATTTGAATTTAGGTTGCTTAAATTCGGAAAATGATTTTTATTCGGTTTCCTTCTCGGGCGAATCCTTTCCTCCGGCCGGTCCATTCCTCTCCGTCGGCCGCTCCGCTCCTCCTCCTCGGCCGCGCCGCCCGCGTGCGTTGGTGACCATCTTGAAACCCTAGCGCCATGGGCGTTGGATCTCGATCTGGCGGTCGAGACTGCGCTGCGTGGCCCTGCAGCGTGTGGCCGTCGATCGGTGCCAGCGTGGGCGCCTAGCGTTGCACCACGTCGCCTCCACCTTCTTGGCCGGACTCTGCCGTCGCGCGAATCCCAATCTCGGCGTGATTTCCTCGCGCGGCGCGTCGTATCCGCGCGAAATCATCGACCTCGCGCCTATTTAAAGCACCGCACCCGTTCCCCTCTCGTTTCCGAGAATCGCCGTGTCGCGCGCCGAAGCTCCACTTTTGCGCCGCCGTGCGAGATCTTCCCACCGTCTTTCTTTCGCGGTGAGCCTCGCGCTTATTTTGGTCTCTTGAGTTCCTGCGTCTCCTCTTTCTTTTTCCCCATATCCGGCGCGTCTCGTCGCGTTTTGCTCGGTGGCGTCGTCTTCTTCTTCGCCTCGGCCTTGCGCGCACCAGCGCCGCCGCCTCGCGCCGTCATTCCCGTCGATGGCGTGGCGTCGATCTTCAGCGTGCGCTCGGATCGAGCCACGTTGCGACCACCGCACGTCCGTCCGGCCGTCCGTCCGTCGGGCGGCGGATCGCGACCCGTGGCAAGCCCACGTCGGCGCCACCTCATCCCACGTGGCGGCCGCGTCGCTCGTGCGCCGGCCACCACATCAGCCCAAGCCCGTCGCGTGTCGCCACCTCAGCCGGTCTGCCTCGTCACCCCTAGATCTCCTCAGTGAACCCGATCCACCGTGAGCCGTGTCGCTGACCCGTGGGTCCCACCTGTCAGCCGACAAATTCTTTTGGATTTATTCTTTTCTAGAAAATCCCGAAAATCCAACCAATCACGTGTTGCCACGTGTCAGCCTCTGTTTTCGATTTTTACGATCGGAATCTTCCGAGAGCCCGTTCTCCTTTGTTCGAGCTCGATTCGATGATTCAAATTTCTAAATTCATCTAAATTCAAGATCTATCTTCCAGTACCATTATTTTCAATTTTTGAATTTTATTTGAATTTGTTTTATTTGTTTGCTCTCGTTTCGCGTGTAGACGTCGCAGTCGAAGATGAGTCGAATCAACAATCAGAGGTAGAACCAGCATGAGGCAGCGAAGGCAAGTCTTCTTTGAA
Organism: Otatea glauca; assembly: GCA_036346275.1. Taxonomy (NCBI): domain Eukaryota; kingdom Viridiplantae; phylum Streptophyta; class Magnoliopsida; order Poales; family Poaceae; genus Otatea; species Otatea glauca. Next base: position 15,676 of record JAYEVK010000096.1, on the reverse strand, counting down.
CATGTTGATCCCAAATTTTATGAAAATGATATGTTTTTTTTTAAATTATGCATGCTTACTTTTATGCAAAGTACTTTAAATATAGTCTTAAGGTTTAGTTAAATTCCAGTTGGTTATGCCCTCATTGGTATTGATCATGTCAAACCTTTGACACCCTAGATGATATATATACTAGCTATTTTATTTGGTGATATCGGTAGATTAGCATGGAGCGGTAGAATTGCTTAGTCGGCTTAAGCGTTTGGTATTGTGCCATTATGGGAATCATTTCAAATATTGTTCAAACTTATTTGTGAAAGTCGGCAATTGGTGTTGTTGCTGTGATTTAAATGAAATAAAGTGGAAATGGTTTAGACAGGCGGATGGATGTTTGGCGGGTCTGAAAGCACGAGACCTTGGTATGTGAATGTTCCGTCCTAGTCAATTAAGGACCGAGCGTGTGTTACCATGGACCGAGCACTACCGTACAACCACAAGTCTATATGGAGTGCGACGGCTAAATAATTTGTGCGTCTCATTATTAGCTTCGCGGTTGGTGAGTGCGGATGTTGGCGGCGCAAGAGGGCTTCAGTCTTGGGCAGCTAGAACCCTATGGCGGTGAAACCTTAGCGGCGAGGTTAATAGTGGGGTTGTGCATTGTAAAGGCCTTGTCATGATCTCTCTGTAGACACACCAAGGAAGTGTGTTAAGTGCATGGCAACAAGAGTCGATCATGTCTTGTGGGTAAAGTGTACACACTCTGCGAGTTAAAACTACTTAAGTAGCCGTGCCCGGTCAAGAGCGGCGAGTGCGCTTGCACATTGTAGATTTCATGGTTTTGTTTTAAAGGAAAATGATGGTTTGGGAATCAGTAGATGGAATTCTTGGGTTATGGTTTGGCGAGATGGAGCGGTCAATTAGATGGAACTGCTTTAATTTTCATATCAAATTCAATTACTATTCAATTACATTTTGTTCAAATGATGCTTTATGAAATTACTATTGGTATTCTGATTAAACTTTGCTTTATGCTAAAAGAGCCATATTATGCCTTCAATTGTTTAGCCTTGCATATAGTTATCATGCATTATGTTTCCAAGACTTGCGAGTACATTTTGTGCTCACCCTTGCAACATCCCCAACTTTCTGAGAAGAGTTTGCGAAGTGAAGGTGACTCGATTTCTACGCTTGTAGTTCTGACGAAGGTGATCCGGAATGCTAGGACGCGAACCCCAGTCGATTGCCTGTTGGGCAAATGGATGGGCTTATCCTGCTTTTGTTATTTCATTTCCGCTGTTTCTTATTGAACTCAAGCCATGATGCTGCTTATTTGTAATAATTGGCCATAAGGCTAATACTCTTTTGCTTAAGTAATATTATTTGATTCGTGATATGGATGTGTTGTCATCACTGTTTCTATTGTGTGTGCTAGCTTTTCCTGGACTAGCACAGGTTATACACAGAGGGTTCGGATTTGGAAATCCGGTCCGACACTGATCTTTTGTAAGGAGACCATAAGGTCGTACAATTCAGTTTATATAAATGTTTGCACTATTTAATATGGTATCATTGTGAATATACGTGATATTCAACCTGTAAAGATTGTGTGTGCTAGCATGATCTGGACAAGCCTGAGAATATCACAGGAGGATCGATTCTCGAATCGGGTCCCGACAATTTTAAGGTATTCTTGGGTATTTTTTATGGTCTCGAAAGATGAGTCTTTTACCCATTTCAGGGGTTTGATCCATAGGTTGTTGTTGAGCTCCCTAGTGCCTTACAAGCTATAAGCAGTGATAATGACACGGAGTTCAAGAACTCTTACTTTGAGAGCACTGGTGAGGAGTTAGGCTTAGAGCATCTTCTCCTCTCCATACATCCCTCAGCAAAATGGTGTAGTGGAAATGAAAAATAGGACTTTGGTTGAGATGGCCAGGTTGATGCTAGATGAGTACATTACTCATAGGAAGTTTTGGGCTGAGGCTATAGCTACTGCTTGTCATGTGTTTAATCGAGTATTTTTGGGAGCACATTTGCACCTCACTTCTTATAAGTTGAGTTATGGGCGAAAGCCCAGTGTTTCTCATTTTCGTGTCTTTGGTTGCAAGTGTTTCGTTTTGAAGTGCAGGAATCTAGATAACTTCAAGTCTTGTTCTTGATGATATTTTCAAGTTTACTTGACCTCTTCTCATAGCTATAGGTGCTGGGCTGTGGGGCGAATAAATTATAGAGACTTATGAGGTGACCTTTGATGAGAATAGTACAGGAGCTAGACCCGACATATCAAGCTCTTCTTCCCTCTCTGAGACCATCTTTGTAGAGGATGAGGATGATGGAGATGACGGTGATCCACCTGATCTAGTCCCTCTTCACTGAGGTGTTTCCTGTTTTTATCTCTGCACCTCAGGGAGATCAGCCCTTACCTTCAGACTCTTCTATAGCAAGTGGCTCTGATCTTGCCTCTTCTTTTCATAAGGTAGAGGCCACTTCTTCTTCTGGACCTCCCCGCCATATTCAAAGGTGTCATCCACTAGATCGGATCATTCTTGATCTGTTTTAGTGAGTCTACGCTCAAAATTAGGTTTGTCCTTTTCTGTCTCCTCTACCTTTGTTGCCTCCTTTGAGCGAAAGATGTCTCTCATGCATTATCAATGAGTATTGGATTAATGCTATGCATAGGAACTTGAGAACTTTGAAAGGAATAAAGTTTGGCGACTTGTCAAGCCCCTATCTGGTCATAATGTCATGGGACCAAGTGGGTGTTCAGAACAAGCAGAGTAAGGATGGGGTTGTCATTAGGAATATGGCTAGGCTAGTTGCACATGGTTTTTCTTAAGTTGAGGTCTTGACTTTGAGGACACCTTTGCCCTGTAGCTAGATTAGAGTCTATTAGGATCTGCTTGTGTTTTGGCATCCAAAGGTTTCAAGCTTTATCGGATGGATTCCAAGAGTGCATTCCTTAATGGGTATATTGAGGAAGAGGTTTATATCAGGCAGCCTCCAAGATTCGAAAATCCCAAGTACTCAAACCATTTCTTTAAGCTTTCTAAAGCTTTGTATGGACTTAAGCATGCCCCTAGAGCTTGGTTTGAGGGCTTAAGTTTTATCTTCTTAGTCATGATTTTAAGATGGGTAAAGTAGATTAGACTCTGTTCGTCAAACACCAGGATTCTCATTTTCTTCTCATCCAAATTTATGTGGACGGTATCATCTTTGGTGGCTCATCACAGTCTCTTGTATCTCAGTTTTTTGATGTGATGAGCATAGAGATTGAGATAAGCATGATGGGCGAGTTGAGTTACTTCCTTGGATTCCAAATCAAGTAGACTCGGGAGGGCATTTTCTTGCATCAAGGCAAGTACACTCGAGACCTCATGAGATGCTTTGACATGTCTGATGGAAGTCAGTGATGACTCCTATGGCCACCACTACTGTCCTCAAGCCTGATGAGGACGGTGAGTCAGTTGATCAAAAGGAGTTCAGGAGCATGATCTGCTCCCTCTTGTATCTCACTGCTTCCAGGTCGGACATTCATTTTACTGTATACTCTATTTTAGGCTTCTCCTTGCACCTCTCACCGCCAAGCGGTGAAGCGCATCTTCAGGTACCTTCGAGCTACTATTGACTATGGTATTTGGTACTCTTCCTCTTCTTAACTTTCCCTTAGAGCCTTTTTAGATGCAAACTTTACTAGCTATAGGATAGATAGGAAGAGCACTTATGACACTTCCCAATTCATTGACACTTCTCTTGTCTCTTGGTCATCTAGGAAGCAGTTCAAAGTTGCACATTCTACCAGGAGCGAGTATGTTCTTGCCGCTAGTTCTTTGTGGTCAGTGCTTTGGATGAGATCGACCTTGCGGGACTTTGGGTAAGACATAGATAGTGTTCCACTTTTGTGTGACAACACTTCTAGCAGTTGCAATGCCAAAGATCCAATGCAGCACTCCAGGACCAAGCATATAGACATTAGATATCACTTCCATAGAGACCATGTGAAGAAGGGTGATAATGTGCTCTGTTTGTAGAGAGTGACCACCAGATTGTGGATATCTTTACCAAGCCTTTAGATAGCTCTAGGTTTGTAGCATTGAGGGGAGAGCTTGGAGTTGTGTGCTCTTCGATATTTCTTATGGCATTTCTTGAGGGGAGCTCGTTACGTATATTATGTATTATTTGTTTGCTTCAGTATTTCTTTTCTTACGCATCTTACATGTGATATTGGGCTTATTAGTAGAATTAAGGTACACTTCACTTAGACTTCTTGCATACTTTGCATGGACCTCTCATCTTATGTTATAGGTTGATATCATGCACAATTAGCTATCCTCTTTTACTGTAATAGCCACAAAATTAATAAAATAAATAAAAATGAATTCAAAATCCTTTGTGTATTATTTCTGAAATTCCTGAATTTTCTGGATTTAATGGATATTATTTTGGCTTTTCCTTAATACAAGAAAGTGAATTAAAGAATATAGTAAAATGCTAAAAGTAAAAAGTAAAAATGCCAAGTCAACAAAAACTTAAAAAAATCATAACAAAAATCTAAGGGCTCTTCTCAGCCAGTTTAAGTCAGTGGAATAGATGGATTAATTAAAATAATATTTAATAAAAGCAAATCATGTGAAAAGAAAGTCAGGGTAAAATGGTAAAAGAATTGTGTAAAAATCTCTGGAAGTTATCCTGGATCAAGATGTTTACCCTGCGGACATCATCACAGTTTAAACCTCCAGTAAATATAAATAATTTAATAATTCATTTTATAATTTTAAAAATTCAAAAACAGTGAAGAAATGAATTGAAAAATAGTAACATCAGAATTATTAAAAATTAAATATTAATAAATAAAATTTAAAACATTTACATAAGGTGTATAATTCCATTTAATACTCTCACAAAAATTTACATAAAATATAAACCTCATTTCCATTATAAATTAAATGAAAAACAGATTTGACAAAACAGCAACAGCTGCATTGTCAGAATTTTTTAAAATTCTACATGCATCATAAAATGTTTAAAAGTTTACACGAGTCTTCTAATTTTCTTTCCGACCTAGGGTAAAAATTTTATAAATTTTAGAGCTGGTTTTACTAACAATTCTCGTTTTATCCCATTACGTCCCAAGCCTTACGCTTGACTTCTTTTCGATCGTGACTTGTGGGCGGCTTGTCGTCGGTAAAGCTGTGACTTTTCGCCATCTGGTCCCAGCGTGTCGACCTCTCACCCATGCCTTCTTCTCCCCTCGCTGTTTCCTCACGCAAGCCTTGCTCTCGCTGCGAAAGCCTTCTCGCGCGGCTCGCCTTGATCGCCTCCTCTCTCTCACCGAACCGACCGTGCCATATAAAGCTCGGGCCGGAACCCATTCGCCCGCGATGATGGTTCGCCGCCGGAAGCTCGGACTTCGTCGCGCCTTTGCTCACGGGTCTCCGCCAAGCGGGCCGAGCTGCTCGGCCCGATCCGCAGCCGTAGGGTGGCGCCGTGTGAACCACGGTGTCGGCCTCGCCCGCGACCTGGCCCCAGCGTCAGCCTCGCTGCTTGCACCATCCGCTGCCGTCTGGGCTCGGCCTGTCAGCGCCTCGGCACAGCGCCAGCCGAAAAGGTAAGCACTTTCCTCGGCGTACATTCCATTTCGGCAATTTTCTAATTTTGGTATTTTCAAAACCTAGAGTATTCAAACTTGAATATCTTTTGAACTAACTGTCCAAATTTGATGAAATAAATTTCTAAATTCATCTGAAATCATGTATATTCAGAATATGTAAAAATATTTCAGAATTGATTTATATTTGAATTTTTTAATTCAAATTTAAACAATGGATTAGAAATATGTCATATATGGAAATTTTGCAAATGATCACCAAAATTTGTAAAATAAATTTTGTTAGATTCCTTGTAACCTCAGGAACCAGAATATGTAAAAATACTTAGGTTTTGTTATAATAAAAATTTATGTTATTAAATATGTGGTAAAATGGTGCAATAATGATAATCCAAATAAACTAAATCTTTAAATTGCAAATAAGAACAAATAATACATGTAACCATTTCTGAATTTGTGAAGTTATTTTATTTGAATATTTCAATCTGATTTCTTTTGGCCCTAATAAAATTTGGTATTTGTTATATGTTGCCATCGGCGTGTAGAACCAGGCGAATCCGGTTTAATCGACGATCGGGAATTAGGCGTCGAGGAGAATCAACAAGGCAAGCAACCCTTTGATCATATTGATCCCAGTTTTATAAATGTTTTCATTAAATGTTTCTTGCATTCTTTATTTTTATTAAAGTCTGCTATATTATGGAAGCGGTAGTTGTACTGTAGCTTTATAGAACTTCCTTAAAAGTATGGGTTTGTGAACTTTGAAAACCTAGAATAACCAGGACATTATTTGATGTCAATATGGGTCACTTACACTTAGTGTTATGCTTAGCCATGCTTAAAGCAATGTAAAGCGTGACTGATTAAAAATGTTGATTATGACATTTAAATGGGTATGGCCATTTTGTGGTTGGTATTTTGATTGGAAAATGAAAATAAAACTATGGTTTAGATGTGGGCAATTATTGGCAATAGCGGTGTGCATGTCTTGCGTAGTGTAGGTTGGAGATTATTGCCGTGTCGGATTAAAGACCGAACTATGGGTTGTTTTGGGCCAGAATTATCATACAACCACAAGTCTTTGGTATGGGACAGCTCTAATTTATTATGTTGTTTAAAGCGGCTTTGCACTTGGAAGGCGAGTAATGCGAGCTGTTTCTTAATGAATTGCTCGTGGGGCGTCCACAAGGTGATCATGGAACAAGCGTTTACCAATATAGCGGTGTGCGCCATACTGTAGGTAGTTCCATCATTTCTATGCTCTTAGTTCTTACGCCACATAATGGGTTTATCGTCACGTCTTTGGTGCAACATCGAGGTTAAATAATGTATGATTATAACATGACTCTGCGGCACACCAAAGGAAGTGTGCAAATATCGATTGCTCAAAGAGTCGGTCATGTCTTGTGGGAAAGTTGTATACCTCGCAAGTGTAAAACTAATCGATTAACGCGTCATGATAATGGACACTTGGTAAAGTCATCACATCGTTAGCAGTTTTGTTTATTTTCATAAAATGTGGTTTCTACCGTGTGTTGGTGAACTCTACTGTGTGTCAGTAGAGCTGGTTTTGATTATGGTCCTTTACCCATGTTCAAATTTTTATTTACTCGCTCTTACTTATTGTCATTTTAACTAATCTGCTTTTAAGCAAATTTTATTACAATTTATTATTTTGTATTTCCATTTCAAACTGGCTTTCTGCAAATTAACCTTAATACCCTTCCATTGAAATGACTCGCATGTATTTTAGGAATTGCAAAAGTCTTGCGAGTACGTAAGTACTCAACTTGCCTATGTTGATGTTTTTAGGTGAAGAATCAGAGTTACTAGCGATTCATATGTTGATACGAGGATCGGGAATTTAACGATGAATTTTCTAAGGTTTTCCCTTGTCGATTGCACTGTGTAACAATGGGTTAAAAGGCATACTACAAGAAGTTGTCTCCACTTATGATTTTACTTTTGGTATTGTAAAAATATTATGTAACCTTACTTACGTGTAATAAAGTTTGTGTATGTTGTGTATCAATTTGTATTTGTGCGTACTACCTACTGATCATGGGACTAGTACTGTATGCACATGGTATCCATTTTTGGTCTTTATTATAAAAAATGGGGGCCTTACAAGTTGGTATCAGAGCCATGCTGATTGTAGGAAGACCTTAGGTAGAATGAGAGTAAATAAAACATAAAACTTGAAATTAGGATCCACGATACATAGTATTCCACGCGGCGATTAGTTACGTCTCCATGGAATACATAGCGAGTGGACATCCCTACAGAGATGAGGATAGCGAAGGTTTTTATCTTTTGAGGTCCGGTTCTTCCCTTATGATGGCTATGAATGAAGCCACCTATATGGCTATTGTCGGTTCGCCACACCCTACCAGAGCGCGTTAAACATAGGAGGATTCCATCCGGTCACCAGTGGTGAGAATTGTTATATGGATGCGTTTGGGTTACAAAATCCAGCGCTATGTAACCTAGTGGGATTCATAAATGCTCGATCGATGTTGCGATAGGCAATAAGCGAATCTGAGGGAGGCACGTCGCGCGCATAGCATTGCTAGAGAATGCTATTGCCCCTGTGTTGCCAAGGCATTGTGCCCGTTTGGATTACGGGCAAGCCCTCGAACACCGCGCGCGACGACACCCGAGTACCATCGGCGTCGCGACGAGATGTCGATTATAAAGTCACCCGGGTTACCCAGTATCGGTGGATCCCCATAGTTTTCCGTGGCGTCCTCGGAGGCGCGGGAGTATCCTTGTCGAGAGACTCCTTTTCCTCGATCTTGAGAGTACTAGTCATAGGGATAGTAATAGTCAGTGAGTAGACTAGATGATGGTTAGAAAATGAGTAGGGTTAGAGAGGCTTTTGTTTTTCCCTTTTATGTAGCCGTGTCGGGAATAATGTTATGTTTTGTTGTGAATATTATGAGTTGAAATAAAATTTACATTGTTTGTGTGCTTTGGGTTCCTACTGTAAATATTTAACTTTTAGTTAATATTTTTACGATGTTGTGATCCTTAATAATAATAATCACCTCATGAATGGTAACATTGAAACATGCTTCTAAAACAAATGGTAACATTTGGGATTAAAATTGAATCAAATCTTATCTGTTAATTCATTGATAATCTTGTTCGGATGCTGTCACTAGGTATTGAATGAGATTTTGGGAGTGAGAAACCCGAAACTCACCCTCGTCGATGACTTGGCCACTCGGCCGACCTAATCGAGTCCATCCGATGGCGCGGAGGTTCTTCATCGTGGCGTCCAAGCGTCGAGATTCTCCGCCCGCGAGTCCAAGAAGAAGTCCGAAATGACAATTGCGGTCCGTGACCATGGCTCAAGTGCTTACAATGATAGAAGCGGGGTCGCGGAGACGAATACTGTGTTGCTCCAACAGTTGGTCGAACACGACCAACCTTGGTGCATAAGTACTAGGGCTGGGATTGGTGAAGCATCCCATCGAGTCTAAGTTGGGAGAATTTTTGAAGACCGGCCTCCGACCTTTTCTTCTTCATCGGATCCCAAGCGCGATGATTGGTAATGATCCATTGGAAGCAAGCGACCATTGCTCAATGCAATGATCATGAGAAGGTTACGTATGCATCGTACCAACGAGTGCATTGCGTTTGGTGGGAGAATTTTCAAGCTGTAAGGCCCCAAGGTCGAGAAATTACTAGGGATGTCTTCAGAGAAGCTTTTCGGAACACGCATATTCCATCGAGCCTGGTGAATTTAAAAAGACGGGAATTCCTTGATTTGTGTCAAGGAAATATGTCAGTGATGGAGTATCTTCACCATTTTAATTATCTTGCTCGATATGCGTCGTCAGAAGTTAATTCAGATGCCCGAAGAATCGAGCATTTCCGGGATAATCTGAGCAATGAAGTCAAGCATCTTACGGCCATTCCACGACTTTCAAGCGGCTCGTGGACAAGGCTATTATAGCGAGCATAGTTCACGGGATGTTATGGAAAGTCGTGAGAGAAAGTGGATGGCGCGAAAGCCGCCCGATCCGAATTTGCCAAGGCGTGCGTTGGTCAACGACCAATGTTCGACCTCCTCCGCCTCGTCGGCGGCGGCGAGGCATCACGTTCAGGTATCTCTGCCCCTGCCTTACATCACGTCCTGTTATCATTGTGAAGGAAGATCGCTGGAGTTCAAGGTCAAGCGGTGGTGTGACTGTTATCATTGTAAAGCGTGGGCATTATGCAAATGCACGCCTAAAAGAGGCTAAGCTTGGTCGGCGATCGTCGTAGGGAATCCTTGAGAGACCCCAGTCGACCCCAAGGAGCTGGAAGTTCTCAAGTTTCTAGGCCCTCGCGACTCCTAATTGAAGTGCGAGTGGCGGTCGTCTCCATCATGTGACCGCCGAAGAAGCAAGTGAAGCACGGATGTGGTCTTGGGTATGTTTCTGTGCACTCGGTACCTACTTTGGTGTTGTTTGATTCTGGAGCATCACACTCATTTATTTCTAAGAAGTTTGCCAATCGAATAACTTAGAAATTGATCTCCTTTACGCCAAAATGATAATCTATTCTCTTGGATTAGTCATGAATTCAATTAAATTTTGTCCTAAGGTTAGCATAGAAATAAATGGAGTCATGTTTCATCTTGACCTTATCCTTATAAAGCTTTAGGGTTAGAAGTAATTCTTGGTATGGATTGGTTGTCTAAGTTCAAAGGATGCATAAACTGCGCCAAGCGATCTATTTCCTTGGTTAGCCTGAAGGAATTCTAGTTCATTTCTCTTCCATCAAAAGTTCTTCAAATTCTCAAGCTTCCCTTTGTTCAGCCATACCAAAAGAGCTTAGCAAATTCCAATTGTTTCCGAGTTTTCGATGTTTTCCCAGATGATTTGCTAGGCCTGCCTCCAGATAGGGATATAGAGTTTGTCATAAACCTTTTTCCTGAAACAGCGCCAATATCCAAGCGTCCTTATCGTATGCCCCCTGATGAGTTAGTCGAACTAAAGAATCAAATTCAAGAGCAATTAAGAAAAGGCTTTATTCGACCTAGCTCTTCTCCTTGGGGTAGTCAGTTCTTTTGTGCCTAAAAAGGGCGGTGGAATACGCATGTCGCGTGGACTATCGCGCCTTGAATGATGTCACAATTAAGAATAAATATCCTCTGCCTCGTATCGATGATACATTCGACCAATTGACGGTGCTCAAATCTTTTCAAAAATTGATTTAAGACATGGGTACTATCAATTGAAGATCGGACGAAAGATATTCCTAAAGCGCTTTTACCACTCGTTACGGTTTATATGAATATCTGTAATGTCCTTCGGACTTACAAATGCTCTGCTAATTTCATGTGCCTCATGAACAAAGTTTTCATGGAGTATTTGGATAAGTTCGTAGTGGTATTCATTGATGACATTCTCATCTATTCCAAATCGAAGAAGAGCATGCGTGCATTTTGCGTATGGTGCTCGAGAACCTTCGAGCATAAGCTTTATGCCAAATTCGAGAAATCACAGTCGGCTAAAAGTTACTTTTCTCGGGCATATCCTATCTAAAGGTGGTATCTCGGTTGATCGATAAAGTCAAAGCTGTTCTAGGCTGGGAAGCTCCTCGATCTGTTCCAAAGTTCAAAGTTTTCTCGGTCTAGCGGGATATTATCGCGCTTTATCGAGAACTTTTCAAAAATCGCTCGTCCTTTGACCCGACTTCTCAAGAAAGGAAAGAAGTTTGAGTGGACACGAATGCGAAGAAAGCTTTTAGGAGTTGAAGAAAAGGTTAACAACAGCCCACATGTCTGGTGTTACCCAATGTCCATAAAAACTTTGATGTTTATTGTGATGCCTCTAAAAGTGGGCTTGGGTGTGTTTTGATGCAAGAAAGAAAATTTGTAGCTTCGCCTCCGTCGATTCGACCCCTTGAGCTCAATTATCCGACTCATGATGCGGAATTAGGCGTGGTGGTGCACACTCAAATTTGGCGTCATTACGATTGGAAACAAATGCGGTGTATTCACGGATCATAAGAGTATGAAATATTTATTTACCCAGCTGATCTAAATCTAAGACAACGAAGATGGCTAGAGTTGATAAAAGATTACGACCTTAGCATTCAATATCATCTGGTAAAGCCAATGTCGTAGCGGATGCTCTAAGTCGAAAACTTCATTGTCTTTCTGTTTCATCTTTTAGATCAATCGATCTTGTAAAAGAATTCCAAAACTTAATTTGGGAATTGTTAAAAAGGTTATTTGGCCACACTAGAGGTGCAACCAACCCTTAAGTCCCAAATTAAAGGTATTTCGACTCAAGATGAACCCATTATTAAAATCCGTGAAGAGTTGAAACAACGAAAGAATCCAAATTTCATGAAAGTCAGGATGAAGTGCTAATGTTAGAGAATCGAATCTATGTTCTGATGATCCGGAATTGAAAGAGTTGATCCTCAAAGAAGCCCATGAGTCTCCCTCTCAATTCATCCTGGAAGTACAAAGATGTATCAAGACCTCGAAGAGAATATTGGTGGCGAGGTTTGAAAAGGATCTGCTGCATATGTCTCAATCTGCGATGTATGTCGATGTCAAAGCCGAGCATCAATGTCCCTGGACTTCTCAACCTTTGAAGATTAGGAGTGGAAGTGGGAAGGCGTCGACATGGATTTTATTACTAGTTTGCCGAGAACCAGAAAGGGGCATGATTCCATATGGGTAATCGTTGACCGTTTAACTAAAGTGGCTCACTTTATTCCGGTCAAGACTACTCATTCTGGAGATAAGCTTGCCGAGTTATATCTGGAGAATATTGTTCGTCTTCATGGCGTTCCGAAGACAATTGTTTCTGACCGAGGTTCCCAGTTTACTTCTCGTTTCTGGGAAAGTTTGCACCGTCTTCTGGGTACTAAGCTGAACTTCAGTACGGCTTATCATCCTCAGACAGATGGACAAACGGAAAGGACCAATCAAATTTTGGAAGACATGTTAAGAGCCTGTGTGTTATCATACGGCTCTAATTGGGAGAAAAGTTTGGCCTTTGCTGAATTCTCTTATAATAATAGTTTCAATCTAGTCTTCAAATATCACCTTTTGAGCGCGTATGGAAGAAAATGCGAACCCCTCTTTTAAGTGCGAAGTTGGAGAAAGGAAATTCTTTGGCCCAGATCTTATTCAAGAAGCTCAAGAGCAAGTAGATATGATCGGCCGACTCAAAGAAGCTCGATCTCGCCAAAGAGTTCTGCGAGCAATCGTCGTCGTGAACTTCGATTTTGAAGCCGATGATCATGTCTATCTTAAAGTCTTGCCTCTCAGTGGAGTTAAGTCGATTTCAAATCCGTGGAAAGTTGGCTCCTCGATCCATTGGACCGTATCAAATCATTGGAAAGATGGGTGAGATGGCATATCGAGCTAAATTGCCACCTCAACTATCGGACGTTCATAACGTCTTCCATGTATTTCAACTTAGAAATGCCTTCGTGTTCCCTCAGGCCTCGCCAATTTGGAAGGTATAGATCTTGACCAGATCTATCTTATCGGGAGCACCCAATTCGTATCTTGGAAGAAGCGAGCGCATGGACGAGGAACAAGATCAACAAAATGTTGAAATTCCAATAGAGCAATCATCACGAAACGAAGCTACATGGGAAAAGAAGATCATCTTGACAAGAATTCCCCGTTTCTTTTGGTCATCTCCAAATCTAGGAGACAAGATTTTTGTAAGGGGGGTAGATTTGTAACAGCCTCAAAATTAATAAAAGAAATAAAAATGAATTCAAAATATTTTGTGTATTATTTCTGAAATTCCTGAATTTTCAGGATTTATTGCATATTATTTTGGCTTTTCCTTAATACAAGTGAATTAAAGAATATAGTAAAATGGTAAAGTAAAAAGTAAAAATGCCAAGTAAACAAAAACTTAATAAAGTCATAAAAAATCTAAGGGCTCTTCTCAGCCGGTTTAAGTCGGTTGGAATAGTGGATTAATTAAAATAATATTTAATCAATGCAAATCATGTGAAAAGAAAGTCGGGTAAAATGGTAAAGAATTGTGCAAAAATCTCTAGAAGTTATCACGGATCAAGATTTTTACCTGCCGACATCATCACAGTTTAAACCTCGATAAAAATATAAAGAATTTAATAATTCATTTTTAATTTTAAAAATTCAAAAGCAGTGAAGAAATGAATTGAAAATAGTAATGTCAGAATTATTAAAAATTAACTATTAATAAATAAAATCTTAGATTTTATAGAAGGTGTAAAATGCCATTTGAGACTCTTAAAAAATTTGTATAGAATATAAACCTCATTTATATTATAAATTAAATGAAAAAAGCAGTTTGCAGCAACAACAAGCATTGTCGAATTGTTTAAAATTCGACATGCATCATAAAATGGTGAAAAGTTTATAGGATTACGCTAATTTCCTTGCCAACCTAAGGTAAAATTTTTATAAATTTTAGAGCGGTTTGATAAACGAATTGTCGTTTTATCCCGTTACGTCGAGTCTTCGCCTCACTTCTTTTCTCGGTTCTTGACTTGTGGGTCGGCTTGTCGATCGGACCTAGCTGCGACTTCGCCGCCATCGGCCCCGCGTGTCGACCTCTCACCCATGCCTTCTTCTCCCCCTCGGCTGGTTCCTCGCGGCGTAAGCGGCTCTCGCCCGATCCTTCGCGCCCATTCGCATTGACCGCCTCCCTCTCTCGCCAGAACCAACCGTGCCATATAAAGCGTCGCACGCATACGCGATCGACCAGCTAGCCCCAATGCCTCTTGTTAGCCACCTCTCCGCTCATTGACTTGACTCGGCCAAACGCAAAGAGGAACAAGCGCCGTTTAGCCACCTCAATCAATTTCGCCCCGAATCATCAACTGAAGCATCCCGCATCATCTAGAGCTCGTCCACGCCCTCGGTTGAAGCTCTTCTTCACGTGAGCCTTCGGCGAGCTTTTTCTTCCACGCTATGCCGGATGAGAACACTACTCCTTAACTCATTCTTCAAAGTGATTGATGAAATCGAGTCCTTGAGTCATGCGGATGCTCAACTTGGTGAAAATGAGGCTCGGATGGCCCTATTTTCGCGTCACCACCGCTCGACCATGGTAGCCACCGCGCCGCGGTGGCGCTGGCTGAACACCTCGAGCCATCGGCCGTCACCGTCGTGTCTTGTGAGACGCCCTAAACCTCGAGTGTAATCCATTCCGCCTCGGAGGTCTCGCCGCCATCGGCGACCTTGCCGCGGCGCGGCGCACCCAGCCGGTGAAACCTCCCTTCCGGCTATCTTGGTCGCGCTCTAGTGCCCGCAGTGCGCGCGGTCGCGTGAAGCTTCGAGCGGAACCCATTCCGCCCGCCAGCGCGGTGATGGTTCGCGGCCGGCGAAGCGTTTCGGCTGCGCCCCTACTGCGGGTCTCGCCAAGCGAACGGCTTTGTCGACCCGATCGCCGGCGGGTGAGCGCCATGTGAACCACGGCGGCGTCGATCGCGTGTCGGCGAGCTTCGGCCGTAGCGTCGGCCGCTCGTCGCGCCGGCCGCTGCCGTTGGGCTCGACACATCAGCGCCTCCACCGTAGCGAGAAAGAAAGTGCACTTTCACCGCAGCGTACTTTCCATTTTGGCCTTTTCTAATTTTCGGTATTTTTCAAAACCTAGAGTATTCAAACTTGAATATCTTTGAACTAACTGTCCAAATTTGATGAAATAAATTTCTAAATTCATATAAATCATGTAGATTCATAATATACAAAAATATTTCAGCATTGAATTCTATTTGAATTTTTGAATTCAAATTTAAAGAAAGGATTAGTAATATGTCGTATATGGAAATTTTGCAAATGATCACCAAAATTTGTAAAATAAATTTTGTTGATTCCTTGTAACCTCAAGAGCAGAATATGTAAAATACTTAGGGTTTATTATAAGAAAAATTTAAGTTATTAAATATGTGGTAAAATGGTGCAATAATGATAATCCAAATAAACTAAATCTTTAAATTGCAAATAAGAACAAATAATTCATGTATCCATTTCTGAATTTTTGAAGTTATTTTATTTAAATATTTCCATCTGATTTCTTTTGGCCCTATTGAAATTTGGTATTTGTTATATGTTGCCATCGGCGTGTAGAA
>JAYEVK010000196.1:0-67072 GCA_036346275.1 Otatea glauca | reverse complement strand
CCGTTCCACGTCCCAACAATTACACATTTCATGAAACACTCTATACCCCGTGTGAAATTCCGGGCTTGTCCATGACCGCGGACCACGGCTCTTTGAATAATTTTACACTCTGCGAGAGGTTGTACAACTTTACCCACATGACATCATCATCTCTTTGTGCAATCGACATTAACACACTTCCTTTGGTGTGTCACGGAGATATCATGACAAAGCCTTTACATTGCCTGTCTAAACTCGAGTCTTGCCCGCTAAGGTTTAGCCCTTGGGCCCCTCTCTTAGCCTTGCGAATCTACCCGTCCATCCGTAACCACACCACCAATTGGCGTTACTCAAGGCTAGACATTGTAAATGTCACTAGGTCTATCCCATACGGACTTGTGGTAAATACGATCGGGCCAGTTCAATAGCACGCAAGAATTAAGTCCTTAATTTGTCTCGAGCAAGACATCCACATCCTAATGTGCTGAAAGCACCCCCTTTCTTGCACGATCACTTGCACGTGGGAAAACCATTCGTTCAACCAAGACCAATGGCAAACCCGCCATGGTACAACAAATTTACAACGTGACTATCGACCACAATTCAATATCTCATTAAGTCAAAATTAACATTAATCACATGTGATATGGATCCCAACGTATATCTTAGCATGTCTAAGCATAGCTACGATAACCCAATGTTGGTATAATGATTATGTCCAACTAGTGATATCCCAACCTAGGTTTAACAATGGATACATGGCATCTCAAAAATCAAGGTGGCATAATATCAACTAGGTATATATCTACTCCCATGAAACAAGCATTGATACACAAAATAGCATGCAATTGTATAAAAGTAAAGTGCTACTGTAAACATAGGATCAATATGGTCAGGGCTCGACTTGCCTTGCTGATCTAGTGTTGAGTCTTGGTCTCGAAGTCTCAGTTTGCTCCTCGAGAATTAGTGTCTATCGGAAAAAAGATACAAATAAGCTCAAAACTGAAAATAAATGGCTCTAGAAGATAGAGCTTGATTTTAGAAAAATTTAGAAACTTGAATCGCCTCAATCGGAGTTCGTATGGCGAAACGAGCCTCAGAAAGATTAAATTCGGAGAAAAGGCTGAAAATCGAAAATTCCGAATTTTCGTTTATTTTCTATTGGAAAATCGATTTATTCCATAGCGATGATGTCACAATCAATTTTATGAATAAAAAAATAAATCGAAAAATCTTATTTACGACATGCGGGACCAGCGATCTATAGACCGAGTCCACGGAAGCTCAAGGTCCACGGTGGGCGGAGTGCGAAACGAGGTAGAATGGCGTCACCGGTGGCGTCATGCGTTGGCCGAGGCTGGTGTGGCCGGCTGACTCGAGGCGGTGCGGGGACACTCCACGCGTCACGCGTCCGGCAACCGCGGTGCGGGATCGGCGGCCGAGGCCTTGAGTGCGATTGCGGCGATGTGGAAGAATCCGATGCTCACGCTACGGATCGGACGGACCGCAGCAAGGTGAAGTAGGTCGAGCAAGCGAAGGTGGCGGCGCGTCGGCCGGCAGGGGAAGGCGACACGGCACACTACGAGCCTTGGCGGATCGGCGCGAACAAGATGGATCGAGCGGGGGCGATCGGCCAGTCGAGCGTGCAAGCGATAGCAGCGGATGTGCACGGCGATAAAGATCCATGCGGCGAAAGTCTTGGTGCGGGGAGAACTCCGGCGAGCGGCGTTAAGCGGCGGACTCGGGAGGCGCGAGAGAGGGCAATGGGTGCGGTGCGGCGAGAGGAAGGTGAAGTGGCGGCGTTCGGCTTTTAAAGCCTCGAGAGACCCGGCCGACCGACACGAGCGTCGAGCCGTAGCGGAGAATCGAGCGCGATTAGGGTTTCGGGAGGCTGGCGGCAGCGGCGTCGCGAGCCCCAGGCGGTAGGGGCGGACAGCGGTGAGCGGCCCGGCGAGGCGAGAAGGCGGCGAAGCGGAATGGGCGAGACAGCAGCAGTGGCAGAAAGGCCTCCTCCTTTATTGAGGACAAGGTCATAGACAAATTTGTGAAAACCTTACCACTTATTTGAAATGACAATTTTCAATACTTGACAATTAACGAAACCTAATCAATTGAGAACATTTGACCAATATTTATATGTTAGAATCAAAACTCAATAAAGGTTACGGGATATCTGACGAGTTAAATAACAAAAGCGACATAGAAGCACTAGATAGCCGATATGACATGGAAACAATAACGAGGATAGCTACCAATGTAAGCTAAGAAATTTTATCCAAAGACCAAGTATCAACATGATAAGCAATTTGATCCTTTGTCGAATATCTAAACATGGGGTATGTGTCCATAGAGGACACGTAAAGGATATGTCCTAACGACATGCGGAGATTCGGATATCACGGGACGGTTCGAGGGATCGATATACGTGGGAAAGATAACTCCATATTAGGAAGGACTCGTCGCTTTCCTTGCGAGAAACCAACTCGATTACGCACGGTATCTAAGGAAGTTTGGATATGCTCACGAAGATCACGCGACGATGATCTCCATATCGGCTACGATCGATACTCCAAATCGACTACAACTCGACTTGAGGCGGGCTACCCGACTATATAAGGCGGGGTAGGGGTCCTCAAAGAGAGACTTTCTAGATTAGAGCAAGAGGAGCTTTCGGATCGGACCAAGAGCAATTCTCGGAAGATTAGCCATTTAGAGCTTTAGTCCTTTTGCGCATAGAGCTCGGTCTTGAAACAAAGCCTATTTACGTCATCCTCTAGCCATAGCATAGGTGCAATCCACATTGTAACTAGGGCTAGACACATAGCTCTGTGCTTTGTTCATCGACTCCATACATCATCCATATAGGTAGGGTATTACTCCGCTAGAAGTGCAAGCTGTCTAAATCGTGCCTCTTGGTTTTGTGCTAGACTACGCTAACCGAAGGTATAAATTTATTATCGATTTTCTAACCTTCGACAATTGGTGCGCGGGTAGGGCCTTCAACTATTTTTGGATCAAGCATGTCTTGATCGCGGCGCTCACGCCGGATTTTCGAGCGACTACTCGTGCGACAATTTTCGCTCGGTCACCGCCATCGACCAAGCACCTACGATCGGATCACGAGATCGCCTTCGAATCATGCTCTGTCGATGTGGACGGCGGCGATCTAGTGCACATCGGCTTTACTAAGTCCCGTTCTTGGGATCCATGTTGAGTAGGATTCATCGACTTTGACCGATGGAGCCCAACTTCCTCAAGTGCATTGACACGAAGCGGCGATGGCCCTAGCGACAAAGCGGCCACGATAGATCGATGCATGTTCATGGCTGAAGCCAACAGCGGTGCTACTTCCTATAGTTCCCAAGAAAGGAACCGGTAGATGCCATAGAAGGTCGGGGCGGATCCCCTTATCACGCCTCAAGACCACGCAAATCTTGTTACCCCAACATCGCCAAATCATTGATGTGATCTAGCATTGTAGCCTGGCAGGGATCGCGGTTAATTTGTCGAGCAACTTGACCTTGATGATCCAACAACACCCCACCGCGCTAGTGTGAGATCTTGAGGACAACAAATTCTTTGTGGCCCGACCATAGGCGAGCCGGCCGTACTCCTAGATAAGCATCCCATGAGCCACAATAGTGACATCTTAAGCGATCTGAGGCAAGCGTCCGGTGTGCTCACATCTTTTAAATCCCTTCGCCACTAGATCAAGACAGCCCGATGACTCTAGTGTTCGACCAAATAAAAACTTGCTCAATGCGGCGCAAGCACATCTGTTCGAGTTGCCAACTCGAGGCTAGGGCGTCCGAGTCAGCAGGGCACTAGAAGCCAACAGTCAGGACCATCCCACTACCATCGAATAGTAGGATCCGCAGTGGCCAATTCTAGCCAGAGAGTTTCCAGGCCAATTCGCTCCAACCTCCATCGGGGACATCCTGAAGACCTTTGAGATCGAATTCCTCACAATCGGCGAGATTTGCGGGCGTCTGCATGGTGGAGGGAGGAACATGGTGGGGAGGCATAGCGGTGGGAAAATGAGTCTCCACCTTCGAGGCCCAATCTCGCGGCAGGAGCCGAGAAGGCGAATCTCCGCCCTTGAGGGCCACTCACAACTGCAGCCTGAGACTCCTTCCTCGGCAAAGGTTACGCATTGGTGACCCTTGAGGATGTCGATGAAGGATGCAAGGCCTTCACCTGAGCTACGTGCGATGGGTGGCGGGATAAATTCAAATAGGGCCCCGTCGAAAAGTACTCGGGAAAAATCAACCCCATCGGGTGGCTGCGGATCTACACTACAATCATGAGGGTGATGGGGCGAGAAGGTGATGGCCAATTACGCTCACCACCCTAGATGGTCTGCGATGTCACGATTTCTTAACCTCTTGCCTCGATCAATATCCTCATAGGCGAGTTGTAGGCCCGAGTTAGTCGCCAACTTCAAGGCACATATAGACGCCCGAACACGCAGATTTGCATTGGGTGATTCAAAAGCGGTGAGTCATTACATGGCTTCATTCGGCGCTCTAGCGATAAGTAACTTCGATCCGACATCTTAGATGAAATTTGTCATAGCGCCTTTGAAGGCATGTCAGGATAGGGAGTTGAAAGGAAAGTTGTCCACTCGAAGATCCGAACCCTAAAGAGCTCTTCGAGTTGGCGGATAAATCATCCATCTCTGCGCAAGGCACGATACCATCTCGATGACCCCAAGTCTAGCGGCGATAAGCCAGAGTCATCAAGCGGGGACGCGAAGAGGAATAAGAACGCGGGGAAAAGCGTAAGGGTGATTCTACCGTAGCAGCGGTTGAAAGAGGCAAGGCAGCGTAATCTGGTGACAACAAAGGTCGAGGCGTGGGAGACAAATCTTGCCCGATCCATCACCGCGAATAAACACTACTTCAGCGAGTGCGGTGATCGGCAAGAAGGTCAAGAGAAACTCAAGGCCACCCTAGGCGAGCGTGGGGTTGAGTAGGCCAGAAGAAACCCGGAGATGATGAGCCCAAATATTGCGGTGACCACAAGCGGGCGCACATTTTCGGAGGATGCGCCACGTATGAGTCAAGAGGCAATACAAGGCGGTCAAGGCGGAGTCAACTTGGCCACACTAGCTCTCCCGGGTTCCTCAAGTGGTCGAAGTACCAATCACCTTGACCAATCGATCACCCGGTAGTGGTCCCACATCGGGTCGATACCCCATGGTGGTTGAACCCACCATCGTCAGCGTTAAGGTCGCTCGAACCTTGATCGATGGAGGAAGTTCGCTAAACCTCATCTTACGCAAAGGCGCTAAGAACATGGGGATCCCTCGAGCGGAGATCGAAATTTAGGAGCAGCGGTTCCATGGCATAACTCGCGATCATCTTAGATGCCCCTTTGGGACAAAGGCGCGATCCGACGTTCGGCACACAAGACAATTCATTGCGACAAGATCCTCTTGATGTGGCAGATTTTGAGGCGCCTACCACAGCGTGTTCCTAGGCCATTCAATGCTACCCAAGTTCGCAGCCATGATCCACTCACGCGTATCGAGGGCGGTCATGATTCGGGGCCAAAGAGTCCTCGCAATCAAAGGGAACGGTGGCTGCAATCCGATGTGACGGGGAAGAGCCTAGAGATGGCGAACATCTTTGCGGGTTGGCAACAAGTCACGAGGCGGCGAAGGAGCTAAGCGCCAAAAGCCCAAGGACGCAAACAAGGCCTCTGCATCCAGCAGGTCTGTAAAGACTCATTCAACGACGGCAAGAAGGATAAGAAGATTGTGAGGTGACAAAATAGTGCCCCTGGACGATTAGAGCCTTCCAAGACAATTAAGCTGGCGCTAACCTTGATCTCAAATGAAACTCAAGCTCGTCGCCTTTCTTTGGCAAACCAGCGTATTTGCATAGCAGCCGTCCAACATGTGCGGGGTCCCCAAGGAGGTGATGGAGCATCATTGGTATGGAACCTAATGCCAAGCACGTGGTGCAAGCAGTGTAGATTAGCACAAGATAGGAAGCAAGCCATACAAGAGGAGGTTGGTAAACTCCTAAATGTTGGCTTCATCAGAGATCCGTCACCCAACATGGTGGCGAACCTATCCCGTGAAGAAATCCAGCGGCAAGTGGAGGATGTGAGTTGATTACAGACCTCAACAAGGCTTGTCCTAAAGATCCTTTCCCGCTCCCCCGTATCGACCAAATAGTGGATTCTACTGTGGGCTGTCAGTTGCTAAATTTTCTAGATGCCTAGTCGGGGTATCACCAAATTAGCATGTCTGTGGAGGATGGAGAAAAAACTACTTTCACTACTCCCTTTGGTGTATTCTGTTATGTTAAAATGCCTTTCGATTTGAAGTGTGTTGGAGCTACGTATCAACGGTGTATTCAAAACTGCTTGGAGCTACGTATCAACGCTGTATTAAAAACTGCTTGAAGTCCCAAATCGGGCGCAATGTGAAAGAATACGTCGATGATATAAATGAGTTAAGTCGAAACCGTGAACACCTTAATCAGCGACCTTGGGGAAACATTCGACAACCTCAGGAAGTATCAGATGATGCTTAACCCCGAGAAGTGCACGTTCGGCGTTCTGTCCGGCAAGCTTCTTGATTTCCTAGTGTCCCGTCGAGGCATCGAGGCAAACCCATGCAAAATTGAGGCCATCGACCGGATCTGCCCTTAGTAGATTTGTCTCTTGGATGGGTGAGAAAGGATTACCTTTCTTCAAGTTGCTCAAGAAATAGGACACCTTGAGTGGAATAAGGAGGCGGAAGAAGCTTTTAAGATCGAAAGGTACTTATCATCTCAGTGAATTTTAACCTCATTACTTGAAAGTGGAGCTCTTTTTGTACATTGCGGCTACCCCTCAAGTAGTAAGCACAATCACGGTGATTGGCCAGGGATTGCCCGACAAAAGGACTAAAATCCGAAGCCAGGTGTACTATATGGCGAGGCCCTCCGATGCCAAGCTGCGGTACCCTTAGGTAAAGAAGATGTTGTGCGCCGTTTGATGACTTCTCGAAAGCTGTGACACTACTTCGGCGCATAAGATTACGGTCATGACAAGCGTATCTGGCCAGAAGGAGTATCGCAGCAGAGGCAGCCGGCAGGCGAATCGCATAGTGGTCGATTGAACTCAATGAGTTCAAGATTGACTTTGCGCCACGAACCGACATCAAGTCGAAGTCTTGGTGGTCTTCATCGCGGAATGGGCCTTTATCGAGGAAAGGATCTGCGTTATCGATGACCATTGGACAATGTTCTTGATGGGTCGCTCCATGTTCTGCGAGGCTCGGGAGAGGCGGAATCTTGCCCATCTCGACTAACAACTTTGGTTGAGTTAAGCGAGGAGAACCTGCGAACCTGAGGGCTGCACTACTCGAGCGAGCCGACTTGGATGACTCAATTCCAAGCCTATCTTGAAGATCGAGAGATCCACAGCGATAATGCAGCGATCGAAAAATTGCACGTAAGTCCAAGCTATACGCATTGGTAGGCGGACTCTACAGAAGGAAATAAGATTGTAGCTAAAGAACTTGTGCAACAAAGAAGAAAGAGCCTAGTGCTAGCAAAGCTGAAATTAAATTGAAAGGATACATTTTGTTTATTACAAAATCGATATTCTTGAGATAAGCTAATAATTCTTATTGCTATGCTTTAGTGTGCAAAGAAGCATTATTTTCAATGCAGGATATGCTTTCTTCTTTGCTTACTGTTGTTACTAACGTTTTGCAGGAGTTTGCTGACACAAAGTTTTTGAGTCACTTATAGCGGTCACTATGGGCTAAATTGGGGATAAAGTTGCTATTGTCTACAACATGTCATCCTCAAGCTGACGAACAAATTGAAGTTGTCAATAGTACATTATCTACTATGTTGAGGGCTATTTTGAAGAAAATTTTGTAGATGTAGGAAGAATGCTTTCCTTATGTGGAGTTTGCTTAAAACCATACCCTGCTTTCAGCCACAAAGATGTGCCCTTTTCATACATGCTTGAGAGAAGAAGATGAGCTTGAGTCGAAGGCGACTCCAATTCAAGAAGGGAGGATGATCGGGATATCCTTTGTTGATATAACCATACCTGCTGCTCCTCGACAAGATGAGAGCAATAATGGAAATGATAGCAACTACACTCAATTAAAGCCACCATGACACCATAATGAATGATGGCGAACCATGACTATTTTCTTTGGCTACTACCACCAAATTTCTAGATTTATTTTTAATTAATAGCTGTGGTGCTGCGCCACCATATTTGGGCCTAGGCCCATGTATCCAGTCAGAGTCCAAGGGGGGAAGGAGTCCTTTTTGGTTGCGACAAGAGTCATATCGATTTCCCTATTTTGGCCACACCCTATCTCCTTTTCCTTTATAAGCTAGCCACTGACCCTAGGGAGAGGTTGGGTTTTGTTTGTCATAGTTTTCCTTGGTGAAACTATTTGGTATTCTCTTGTTGGCTAGATCAATATATCTAGTGCTTTGAAACCGCATCAATACTTCAATTATATTTGCAATTTCATATTGCTTTTACTTTATTCTTGCTTGTTCTTCTATTGCTTGCAGGAATTGATCTTTGTGATCGAGTCAATCAGGCTTTGCTTGCACGTTGATAACAAATTGGAGTTTGGTTTGGTGATTTCTTGGCGTCGGTCATATTTCGATCGTAGCCTAAATCATGAGGTCATCTCTACTAATCGATAGTTATCCATCTCACCAATAGATTGGGTGTCCTTAAGCTTCATCATATTCCTCCTCTTAATCGGTTGTTGGGAAACATCCATCAAGGGATGGTAACACCGACCCTCGCACACTAATAGTGTGCTCCTTTTCAGATGCATTGAGAAGACATCTACATGCCCATAGCCTAGAAAGATCTTTATGATTGCTAGCACACAAATCCTCTTACAACAGGTTATAAATTATTTAATTAGGATTCAAATCTGCGTCGATGGTCTTACAAGCGTGAGAGATCTTTTGATTGTTTTATGATGATCTCATCACGGGGTTAACAAGCGAGGCAGACCACGATGAAGTCATGTTCATTCTCACTAGCACCCAATTCGGGTGGCTCATATGTTATCCCTACAAAGGAGCGGATCGCAATGCTCATTCGGCCTCCTCCTCCTACTTCCTCTATGAAGCAATCTTCCCCACACCCACGAGCGCCTAGATGGCCGGTGGGTGCTCACGTGTGGATTGCTTTATTCCTTGCACTAAGTGCCCAAAACTACTGCGATGCTCTTCATGCTCATAGACTCCTCCCATGTCGCCAGAGTCATGAAATAGTACTTCTCAAGTGCACTCGTTGACATGCTCACATACTCAGTAGCAAGTATTCTCTTGAAGGCTTTCCAGGCCTTACACATTGACAGCACAGCCTTTCGACACACTCAGTGCTCGAGCTCCTCGGGGATCATGAAGGCTACCTTCATATCTTCTCAGAGCATTTCATTTTCATCCTCCATCACACACTTCTATGTAGAGATGGTGATCGACACCAATTCCCTGCAAGAATGCCGCACATGGTTTGGAATGTGGTAGTTGTGTTCTTTGGAGCTATTGGGACCCCAGTCAAACCGAACTCTTCAATTATGTTCTTCCTCCACAAGATGGGACCTTGCATGTCAATCTTCCCTGAGATGTTCAACTTTAAAGATGGGTCACTGTGGATGGATCAACTTTGTTCGGTTCAGCACTTTGGCCCAACAAGACGTCCATAGCCCCGCT
Organism: Otatea glauca; assembly: GCA_036346275.1. Taxonomy (NCBI): domain Eukaryota; kingdom Viridiplantae; phylum Streptophyta; class Magnoliopsida; order Poales; family Poaceae; genus Otatea; species Otatea glauca. Next base: position 57,386 of record JAYEVK010000196.1, on the reverse strand, counting down.
TGATATATTTGTTAGTGTTATGACCTTGAGGCAATCATTTAGATGATTGTAACATGACTATGTTTATGAATAATAATATGATTATTGGTCCGATGAATGTATATCATTGTATTGATCAACAAGTATGTGACTTGCTTATGAAGCTCTTTACTTATTGATGTAATTCGATAAATATGTCTGATCGGATATCATCGTATAGGACAACGATGAGTAGATCAGCACATGTAGTGATCGATGATCATGCTTCATAGATCATGGGATATGGAGATATCATCTATACATTGTGGACGCATGTTGAAGAACATGGGTTAGATAGACCCGCCATGGGACAACTGCGAGAATGTTACATTCTTATGTGTCATCGATGTATCTCATACATAGTAGATGTTTGATCCTTAGACTGAGATTGTCATATTCCCTACATGTGTAATAGTTTTCCTTGGGGCTATCAAACACTACTTCCTAACCGGATAGTTATAAAGGTAGCTTTCATATTTACTATGAAGCGTGTAAAGGAAGTGGCGATCAAGATGGAATTTGCCACTCCAATGAAGCGGAGATATATGACAAGGCCACTCGTGTGATATGATTAAGGAAGTGCATGGCCATGTCGTGATTGAGAGTCAATCACAACTTATTAATATATCACGGATATGAGAGATGGATTGAATCATCAAAGGATGACATGCTTCTCGCCTTGAGTTCAATCTTCATATACTTGGCAAAGAGATTATTACATGAGTACTTTTGATAAGTTCTATCGATTTGATCATAGTATGTTTGGGAGTTGGCATGCTTTGCAAGAGCCTCTACCAACTATTGGATTGAAAAGGAGTTTTGAATCCATGTCCAAACATACGTGATCTGCGAGTCCACAAACCTAATGGGCTAGGGCGCATTAATTTGGATTGGATCCGTAATTAATGGACCTTGTGGGCTTAGCACACTTATGGGCCCTAGTTTGGGGTTTCATCTCGTGGCTATATAAGAGTGGAGGAGGGTGGGCGCGGTGTGTTTTCACACGGTTTAGAAGTGTTTCACGAAACCTAGCCTCCTCCTCTCTTTGCCCTGCAGGCGACAGGTGCTTTCACCCGGCCTTGCGGCGTTCCATCCACAGATGTGTGGACTATTGCGGTGTGGCTGCTGCGGCTACTTGGCGTGGGAGGGCGATCCTGGCCCGGCGAGGGCGATCCACTCCATCGGCCTTAACAACTGCGGCGAGGGCGATCCACTACATCGGCGAAGGATTCCACAATTCGCGTCTAGTGGTAATCTAATCTATGATCCTTCTTGCGAGTTGCTTTACGGTTATCGGTAGAATTTTTTTGTGATAGTGTAGTATCTTTAGTGTTCCTCTTCAATATTTGACTATGAGCTAAGAAAATAGCATAATTAAAACACACTACGGATGCACAATTCATAGGAGCTAATATTATTTATGTCTTCTTTTTTTACAAAGCCAGGAGGAAAAAGCAAAGAAAAAAGACCAAGGAAATGGTCATATGTTCATGCTATCTATCAAGCTAGGTATCAAGCAATGAAAATGTAATACCTTTGTTGTAAAATTTGAGATTTATTATCAAAGATAGGTATGTATAAGTATCCAAGATAGGTATGTATACGTATAAAATGTGTATATGTGTCAAGGTTTTATGTGCCCAGCACTCAAAATAAACATGGCATTCAAGGTTTGGTTTACACACGAAGACGATTAGGTTTACTCATGGTGTGGGGTGGAGCTGGTAGAGAGAGATGGCGATAGGGTGGAGTAGAAAGGGCCTGCGTCGTTGGGAGCGTGGAGATAATAGTGATAGCAGCTGCTATGTAATCCTAGATTTTGAGAAGACACTAAATGTGGTGAGTATCACGAAACAACATGGAGGGATGTTCAATTATATAGCGATGCGCTATATCACAAGCAGTTAATATGTGATACCATCGTGATATAACTCATCACAAATGGTTTTAAAAACAAAACCGTCGTGATATATCACAAGCAGCTATTGTAAACAAACTAAGCTGTGATAGCTCTACGGAGAAAAAAACCTTCTGCGTTGTATCCTTGAAGGATCGAGATGGCGTCGGAGGGGTGAATGATCGTAAAATAAAATTTTCTACTCAAAACAATCCGACCAACATCCTCACATCAAAAGGCAAGTGAAAGCGAAAATCCCAAAATTATCAGTGGTAGGCACTACCACAAACTTGCACTACGAAGTCTTGTAGCGGTAGTCTTAGGGTATTCTAATAGCTCTAGTAGAATCGACTGATGAATAGTAATTTCAGCCCAGAGTTCAAAGGAAAAATTGAGAAATCTTTTGATCGGTGATCCAAACTCAATGAAAATTTGTGGACACCTTCTGTAGCCATCTCCAACAACATTCCCTAAATCTGTATCCCTATATCCCTATATCTGAGGAATTCCCCAATAAGATTTCTTCCCTATATCTCTTCCCTCTCCATGACATTCCCCAAATCTCACTCTCTATTTTCTCCCTCCTATATTATAATGATATTTCATATCATCATAGGAGCGGTGTTTCTTTTCAAGAAGGACAATCTGATTACTAAAGAACTCAAAGAAAACATCATTCTCTTTGTAAAACTTGAGCGACATAACACTTATAGCGGACATCCAAGCAATTTACACAATCGAGTTAAGCGGAGTTCCTCAAATGCTTTAAAGGGATCTAAGCGGCACAAAATTCACAGTTAGTATAAGCACAAGAAGATGAAACCTAGACATATAGTACCAAACATCAAAGGACTAAACATAATTTATCCATCTTGTACACCTCTGATCTTGAGCTTGACTTTCCTGTCAGTTGATCTCGACTCCTCTTTTCTTACATTAGAGAATCTTTGTTTTGCAGCACTCAAAGGAAATTTTGTGGCTCTTTGGAGGATCAAGGTGTCTGTCATGCTCCTATCTTTTCTCTCCACCTTAGAACCCCAACCGGTGTTTGCATTTCTCACGAAAGTATAATTAGTCAATTAATAAACCTAATAAGCGATAAACTATAAACCAAGCATAAAGGAAAACTATTTCCACCCAATTTCCTTACCACATCCCGCATAGCGAATGCATGGATATCAATGCTCTCTCCATCGAACTTGGAAACAAGCCCCTTCTAAATTTTTATCTCATTGGAACTTGGAACTAGCAAATTATGTTTCTCTCATTCGGTTCAAGAATTGAGTTGTTTGTGGTGCTTGACGAAGCTAATCTTCAGGCTACATTTGAATAATCAGCTTGGATGCTAGACACCGTTCAATGGGACAAAAAGAATGGAAGATCGCTTACATACAAATGTTACATTCAGAATCTTAGACAATAATTTAAGATAACGATCAGTTTTTTGCAACTAGAGTAGATGAAAACAAGCTGTAGGTGATTCTTAGGTTGCACTTCCACAAATATGGCATTGTTCATTAGCGACTAGTAAGAGCTATATGGTAGCACAAAGGTTAGCCTAGAACTACAAATGGCGGAACTTAGTCAACCGATGTTTTCTAGTTGTAGAGCGGAATTAAGATCATAGTGAAGGTAAATATCTATTAGCAAAACTCCAATGAAAAAACTTGGATAAAAGTGGAACAACAACCTCAAGAGACAATACAAGCTCTGTAATGATCTGAAACTTTACACAAGACCATCCACAAATCCTATTAGAACCCAACAAAATTAGGATACGAATTCATCTCTGAAATGATTCAAAATAACTAGCACAAACCATAGTAAAGTTACAGATCGAAGCAACGATAAGAGGTCAGACAAATCCATCAAAGCACAAACTGCGAGACCACGAGATGGAATCAAACAAAAACACAGAAAAACCATCAATAAGCCGAGCAAAACAACACGCATCTGAGCACAAAACGCCTACATATCGTTCTACTCGCAGACGAATGCTACTAAATGGTCACAGAACCATAGATCACGAGGACACAAAACAAGAATCTCACTTTTGGGAGGGGTGTACATGAGAAAGGAAGAACACAACAACTTGAGAAGAGGTGTCTGTAGATCAAAAGACACAAAACAAGAACCTCACTTTGGGAAGAAAATGATGATGGATGGGGGCTATGGTGGTATTATCCACACCCAAGCGGTCGAGATCCACCTCCTCGATGGCGCGGGATGGGCGGCGGAGACCGTCGCCTCATCGATGGCGCTCCACGTCTGCGATGGGCGGTGCCTCGCCTCCACAGCAGATTGGGACGGGCGCCGGAGCGATTGCTCTGCGGGTTCCTCACGGCGGCGGAGAAGCAATCATTGCGCTGCGAGGAGATGGGAGCGGAGGTTACTCATTTTATCGAGTAATGAATGGGATAGGGAATCTGTGGAGATGCCCTAAGGATGTCAGAAACTATTCCAACCATCGATTGCAGAATCGGCGTCAAGGTTTTGACCTTTTTCAAATTTAGGAAGAGTATTCAAGAACAAGTTCAAAATCAAAAACTTGGGTCTCGGCTAGCTCGTGGGTTCTAGATGATCAAGATGATCCTAGATGCCTTCCCACATGTCATAGCAAGATAGAACACAAGACAAGAACTCCCAAAAATGCAATCCTCAAGATTGATCCTCTCAAGAACAAAAATCGGTTTCTTCAAGAAAGAACACAAGATTTGCCTAAATGATTGGGATATGAGTGCGAAGAAGACTCATCCATCAATCATACATCCTCGACAAAAGATCCAAAAGCATTTAGAAGGAGGGAGGTGAATCAATTTGCATGAAAGTAAATTGCATGAATGTAAGTGCGAATTTAAAGACATAATGTAAATCACGATGAGTAAATTGAAATTGATAGGAACTTAGATTTTCATTTAAAGTCGTGATTACAAAGCCTCACAAACAAGTGGGCAAACCTCAAAGGAGCACAAAAACTTGAAAACCTTCAAGAAGGGAAGGCACCCTACCCTCTATTTATACTACTCTTGGGTCATCCTGTAAGGCCCCATTTTGATATTGAATACCAACAAGGGTTACGGTGCATCTTGTACTAGTCCCATGATCGAGTCGCTAAATGCATACAGAATACAAATTGAAATCACATCCATACACAATAATATTACATCGCTAAGCATCGAGATTACATAATAGTATTACTAGCCAAAAACATGAAAACAGCTGAAACTTTATTTCTCTTGTAGTATGCCCATACCTTTGTCGGGACCGAATTTGCAAATCCGGACCCTCTGTGTATACCGCACTAGTCGAGGATCACGCTAGTGTCACAGGCTCAACATAGATGCTATCATAGTCATACACAATGAAATATAGCATAAACTTCAATGATTAATAATAGCTTGTTGTCTTACATGAATAATGCCTCACGGGCTTAAATAAAAAGTATCAATGGCAACGGAAATAGAATAAGCGGTGGCGTTCGATTCGCCACAGAACAGCGAGAGCTCGGACCCTAAGCATTCGCATCCAAATAATCCTCCTCCATGAATGGCGTAGATTCCTCTTCTTACGAAGTTGTTGTTGTTGGGGTGAGTACATAAAGCACTCAACAAGTTGTGCACAATAATGCAAGTCTAATATTCTATATGCTTGGCAGATCAAGGAATGGCTAATAAAGGTATTTTGCAATAAAGCGACATTTAACAAGAATACAATAAATAGATTGGAAAGCGATAAAACAAATCTGATAATTAATAAATTCGGTATTTAAGAAATACACCAAGTTCTAATCCTAAATCAATTTCCACCTTCCATGGCACCTTGCCATCCCAATAGGTTTTTGTTTAACAAAGTCTAACCCATACTTGTAATTCGAGCATTGCCCAATCTGTGAGCATGGCTATTGAATAGATTGTACACTCTGCGGAGGTTATGCACTTTACCCACGATACAACCAAACACCACCAAGGCGGTGATCATAACAAAGCCTTTACAATGCTACACCTAGACCCGATCTTGCTCGCTAAGGTTTCAACACTGAAGGGTTAAACCCCACAGCAGGGCCCCCTCTTGCGCCATGTGAGTTAATCGTAACCGGGACTCACTATTCACCACATGACGATGCAGAAATCTAGGTTTCACAAATTATTTAGCTAAGTGTCCCATTCCCGGACATGTGGTTGCAAGAAGGACTCGGTCAAGGCTTGCAAGGTTAAGTCCTTAAGGTGATTAAGGCAACTTCCACATACCCACCAACCTTGGCCCACCCAGCACACTTTGCCCTTGCCACTTGCCCCATTCTAAAATCATTACCACCCGAGTTGACTACCAAGCGCCACATGCCATCAACATTTCAATCTTGATGTGTGACCTCCTCGCCCGCGACAACTTGATATCAACGTGTGACGACACATGACACACCAATTCATAAACATTGTTCCATATTCCATTAGTCAAGATTAAGTATCAACATTCGGACACATGTGATGATGTGGCATGGCTAAGCAATCTATGACGGTCTAACTAGCCCATGTTGATTATCGATGTTAACCAACTATAATTCCACATCCTAGGGTGACAAATAGATCATGGCAGAAAATTGACAAGGTATGATTTAATTCAAATAGGCATATTATCTAATTACCAGATTAATTGAAATCATTTATGCATATAAAATATCATGCATCAAGTTTAAGAGATAAAATAGCAATTTGGTGAAAATTAGGTGCAACATGATCAAAGCACAACTTGCCTTGGGTAGGTGCTTGTCTTGATCTGAGCTTGGGTCTTGGGCGTGAATCTACCTCGGATCAGAAGCGGTTCAACGTCTCACAAAGCGATGCCAAAATAGCAAATAAACACCAAACCAGAGAGCAAACAAACTCGAAAAATAAAATAAAATTCACCAATAAATAGATCCTGATTTTACAAATTTTTAGAAATTTGAATCACTCAATTCGATTTAAAATGCAAAGATATAGCCTTTTGAGGTTTGAATAAATCTTGAAAATACAGAAAATGGAATTTCTGATTTTACGAATTATTTTCTATTGGAAAAGATCTTTATTGCATAGCGCTAACGTCGATACGACTCGGACCAATCGGTGACCGTCGCGCCTGGTCCATGGACTCGGTCCGCAGGGCGCCTGCAGTCCACAGTGGGCGTGGCCGCGCGCCCTCGCGCCCGCGCGCGGCACAAAGCGCGCATCGGTGGCGCTGCTTGGCGTGAGCGATGCTGAACGACCTTGCGGCGCATCTCCGGAAGGCGGCGATCAGCGGCTTCGCGCTCTACGCTGCAGCGGCGCGTTCTCAGCCGAACAAACTGATCAGCGGCGGCTTACGAGGCGTTTGCTCTTCTCTGAGGCGTGGCGCGATGCGCGTGATCAAAGGCGAAGATCAACGGTGATGAAAATTCCCGACAAAGATGGCGGCACGGCGATGCATGCCGGAGCGGAGGATGGCGACCACCGAGCGGCGTTCGGCGTGACTCGGCGGGATGAAGTAGCTACCCGTCGCGGCAGCAGCGAGCGGATCTGGAACCGATTGGCGAATGGCGGCGGAGCGGCAAACGCAAACTAAAAGCGACGGCGGCGTTATGAAGAACTACGAGCTCTCTTTGCCGGCGAGCGGCGGGGACTAAGCGGCCCAGGCGCAAAGCGATGAGAACCTCGAAGTGCAGCCGCCTCTTATAGCCTCGGCATGCGCGCTAAGCGGCAACCCTAGACAATCCTCGGCGAAGGCGGCGGCGAAAGCACGGATCGGGGGCGGCGGCGGCCGTCGTCGATCCAAGATGGCGGCCACGATTAGATCCGAGCGTCGATCCGATTCGCTCCTTCCAAATCAGCGGGTGAGATCTAAACTTTCCAAAACAGCGCAGCGTCCGACCCTTGATCTCGATCCAGCGGCTCGCATCACTGAGATTCTGTGATGAAGGCGGTGCCGATGTTCATCCGCGGTCTGTCAGCGGCGGTGAAAGCGGGGTGGCGGGCGCCGCGATGGTAGCGCCGCGCCTTTGTGTTGGGCTTGGCGATCTTTGTTCAAGATTTTCAAAAGCTTTTGATTTAAAATAATTCGAAATTATATTAATCTATTTTAAGTAATTAAAATATCGGGAAAAATCGAGAAAATTCTCATAAATACTTTGAGACATTACGAGCTCAAATAAAATATTTTTGGTAAAACTTTATATTAACTTTATCTATATATATTAGTTTTCACCAAAGGTTCAATATCTTACACTACTACTGAATTGTACATCGAATTGGTTCTTTTTGTCATTACTGATCGGTTCAAGTGGCGTCTGAAGTCTTTGGATAGTGATGAGGTGGAGTTATCACGATCGGTTTACCCGATTGTGATAAATCCTCATTAAATCGGTTCTTAGATCAAGCCGATTACGATGAACACATTATCACAATGTTTTTCTAATAGCGATTACGATAAAGGGTCATCGAGTCGGTTCTTTAAAGGCGATTACGATGACCTCATCATTAGAATCGATTCTTTTGCGAACCGATTACGATAACCGCGTTATCGAATCGGTTTATAAGAACCGATTCTAATGAGGTCATCAGAATCGCTTCCTTTAAAGACAGATCGATGACCTCGTTAGAATCGGTTCTTTTGTACAGCGGATTCCGATAACCGCGTTATCGAGAATCGGTTCGAAAGAACCGATTCTAATGAAGTCATCGAAATCGCTTCCTTTAAAGAATCGATTACGATAATGTATCATCACAATCGCTTTATTCAAGAACGATTGTAATGGTATGGTTATCACTATCGCTTAGTAAAAGAACCGATTCTACTAATGTGGTCATCACAATCGCTTTCTTAAAAAACCGATTACGATGAGAGGTTATCTGTCAGTTTCTCATAAAACCGATTCGATGACCCTCATGGGGTGTTTCAATTTTGCATATTATCCAAAATAACACACATATTAACATTGGGCATATATATATCACATTGACAATACATAACACAGAATGCACCTATCACATTCACGAACACGAATCGTAAATTGCAATACATATAGCCCATTCGTTCACAACATACAAACACAAACATGCTTAACAATCGATGCCGTGCATATATATCACATTGACATATACAATTAATATTGTTTCCATATGGACTAGTAGGGCGCTTGGGATCTCTAAACCTACCGTCCTCAGATATAACTTCTAACAGTACCATTGGCATAAGTGATCTCGTAAATTGTTGAGTGCTTCTTTGTCTAAGCTCTTCTGGGGATATTGATCATCATAAAACATAAATGAGTGCATGAATTTAAGTTTCAAAATTTGTATGTGAAAGGCTAAGTATGCATGTACATATACCTTAGGAAAAAGGTGTGAGCATGACCACAACCAACATGTGTTGCATGACATAGAAGCCATACAGTCATATTTATATATTGATGACACTTTGTGAAGAAAAAGAAATTAACACCACGAAGATTAGATGTCAAAAAAATTAAGCGTATATATGCTAGGCACTTGTCATGCAGTGAATTTCTTATACTCCAGTCTTGCCCTTTTTGTTATTATGTGACCCTCCTTCATCGACATAGTCAGAAACCCTACATATATTGGAGAGATGCCATTGAGTAAAAAAATATAGTTAAATTCAGAAAGTGTTGGAGTTCTGTTAATGTACTTACTTATACGCAAGGACACTTGATCGCGTAGGCCATCGGTCTCTTCTTGATTGAGTTAAAAATATAGGTGTTTTCCTCGGAATGAGGACGAATAGAACCCAATGGTTGCTTATTAAATGGAATGTAGTGCAAGGAAATAAGTTCGCATCACGGTTTAAGTGCGTACAAGTAATTGAAGGTTTGTACTACTTACTCCTCGTAATGCAGTATCTAGCGAAGTCCTTCGTCGACTCAGTTATGCAATACCCTCTTGGCGTAGCCCGACAACAAACACGGATGTATCCTAGCGGTGATGCGAGACACTAGCTCGAAGTCAGCGAACCCAACTTGGTTTAGATTCGTCACGGCCATTGTCTCAACTCCACCTTTCGTGTTGAAATTAGAAAATATAATGCAAATCCTATAAAGTCATCGGCTCATGTTGTATGGTGCGATACTCCACGGCGTCCAAGATCGTAAAGTAGAAATATCGGCGGCTTTTAATTGGTACACAAAGCAGATCCTCAAAGCGACGGGAATATCCCATTCTGCGTCCACGGTGGAAATGTACCCTTTATACATCACATTGAAGTCAACTCGGCGCTCTTCCTCATTCACCTTATCAATATACCATCCATAGACTTGCGAGTCCACACACCTAGACCATTTAGTTAAGTTGGATGCAAGCAGGGGCTTTCCATGTCGTAGGCCTTAAAATCATAAGGGATATGCACGTGGCTGTCTTTGACTTTTCTTCTGGGCGGAAGGAGTCTTGAGGTGAGGGTAGTTGGCTTTTCAAGTACCTCGAGGGCTTTGTGGCCTTTATCGACTTTGCCTTCTTGGCGGAAGGAATCTCGAGAGGCCTCTTGTGGTTACTGTTGGTGTCGTGCTTGTCCTTTTACGTGAGCTCTGCACTCCGTGTAGGACTCATCACGGTGGTGGGAGCAGAATCGAGGAGCACGAGTAAGCTTGCAGTGCAGTAGGAACCTACAAAGCAGCGCATATTTAACTTATTCGATACTCTTTGGAATGGTAGAAAACCCAGCGGCGGAAGTTATATCTTGCTAGAAACTAGCTTGTTGATTTCATCTTGTGTTACGGTGAGGAACATCAAGCCAACTCACATCACGAAGAAAGGATGGTTTAGAAATTTCTGAAGATAGAGCGTCGGTCGTGAGGCGTCGGGAATGAGGCGGCGGTCGTCGGTGCGGGTTGGAGAAGCGCGGGAGTGCGGGGCGGAGTGGCGTGAAGTCGTTAGGCAGGTCGGACGTCGAGTCGAGTCAGTCAGTGAGGCGTCGAGGGCGTCGGAGCTAGGTAGGGTGGTCGTAAATGTCGTGGTCGGGGGGTGCGTGAAGTAGGCCAGCCGTGTCGAAGCAGGTCGGAGTCAGGCGGGTCAGTGAGCGTCGGAGTGGGCGTCGAGCGCGCGTGGTGGCGTGTGAGTAGGGCGTGGCGTGGGCGGCCGAGGCGGCTTTTCGCTAGGTTAATGAGAGTATCTTTGCGGCGCAGCGACTTTGAATCGACGGAAATAAATGGCGAGGAGTCATCGATTATCGTTTTTTTTGAAGCCGATCGATAATATACATATCAGTGTCGTTTCTTGAATAAAACCGACCGCGGATGTTTCAATCTTGATATCGTTTTTACAATAGCAGACCACGGATGTGTAAATCAACATCGGTATCGCTTTTTCACACAAAAGCAAACCACAGATATTTATAGTCATCAGTATAGCTTATTTTAAAAGCGAACCGCATGTGTCAATCTTGATATCATTTTTACAATAGCAGAACACGGATGTGTAAATCAACATCGATGTCGCTTTTTCACACAAAAGCGACACATATGTTTATAGTCATCAGTATAAACTTATTGTAAAAAAACAACTGAGATGTGTATAATGTCGGTATCGCTTATTTTAGGAAAGCAGACAACGATAAGCTCAATATCTGTATCACTTTTTTAAAAAGCCAACACAAATGTAGTTCATTGCACTATTCCTTTTTGAGAATCTGCAAGTTACAGATTTTGACATTTCATCGAGGAGAGAGAAAATGCCATAACATTTTCGTTCGTTATTGAAATTATTAGAATTTTGAGAAACATATTTGATTAATATTACCTTTGCAAAATAGATGACAATTTCATGCAACATATATGAAATATGTACTCCCGATCGATACCTAGATTCTTCCACAGTTTAGAGCTTCAATTTCCTAGATAAGAGACATACATTTTTAACATGAACAATGATATCAAACAATCTAATTATATGAGTGCGTTAGCCTACTGGATCTTTTGACTACAGCGAAACAATACAAGGGTATCAGCGATGACTCTAATCTCTAAATAGGTTTGGTCTAATCCCATTCGAGGATATGTGGTTGAGCAAGTTCCTAAGCCGTTGTACAACTCGAGAGAAAATTTGTGACATCTCCGCTATTCTCCATATACGTCTAGACAGCGGGTCAGAGGGTGTGTATGCGGAGAATATCGAGAATACGCTCACAGAAATCTCTACTCTGTAGTTGTACAACATAACTTCGAGAACTTGCGGCTACATATCCTCAGCTATCAAACGTGGACAATTGATTGCTGCTAAACATAAATATGCCATTTAGTTCGGTATATTTATAAACAAGCATCCTCGAGCGAGAATAGCGATTCCGCACCTAAACTCTAGCATTCATCGGTGGCGACAATAATAATTCCATATTAACATCAAAGCACTACAAATTAAGATAATTAAATACATGTGTACATGCTTGTGAATAAAGGGTGTGAAATCGATAGGATATACACAATACCAGTGCAATCTAAACTTTCTTGCGACATATCAAAATTACATAGTACAAAATTAAAGGGGTTTGAAGGAATGCTCACATTTGAAAAACCACAAATTATGCAAAATGAGAAATCTCCTCAAGTTAGGGCTTCAAATTTACCCTCTTAACACCCACCTTGAGTTTCAAATTTTCTCACCCAAGTATTGCTTCCAACCCACGAGAATATGAGCTATTTTTTACGGTGGCGGAGAAACCCCTCTGGAACAATAGCGAGAGAAGAGTTGGTTTGAGTGGTATAAATAACCTAACGGGTACATCACTATCGGTTCTCATATAAAAGCGATAGTGATGTGATCATCACATCCGCGATCGGTTCTTACAAGACAGCGATAGTGATTATCATAGTCATCTGTCGGTTCGCACATAAGCGCGATAGTGATGAGCGCGTACACATCACTATCGGTTCTTATTTAGAAGCGATAGTGATGATAATCTACATCGCTATCGCTTCTCACAAAGAGCGGATAGTGATAAGCGCGTTGCTTCATCACTCTCGAGTTCTTTTGTGAGAAGCGATAGTGATGTGCATTATCATCGCTATCGCTTCTTAAATAAGAGCCGATAGTGATGTATGTCTCTCATCACTATAACGCTTATTATGAAAACCGATAGTGATGATAATGCTATCACTATCACGTAAGATCATGTCTTTGAAAAATTGGCTTAGTGATGAAATTGGCATTGCAAAGTGGTTGTGCTCATGGCATGTGTGGTGCTTTTGCATATCTTTGTTTGAGATGTTTACTTGATATGCTTGTGATAGCATGGTAATGGTTTTGCTTTATGCAATGCGCTCGTGTGAGTGGTTGCATGGATTGATGTTGAGTCAAGTCGTGGACTTGTGCTCGGAGTTGTTTCTTGTTTACTCATGTGCGGTGTTGCTTGAGGCGAGCGTGGTCGATGGCGGGACGGAACTAGGTTCATGGAGGCGAGGTTGGGACTAGGTTCGAGGAGAGGCGAGGTCTTAGTGGTCAAGGATGTCATGCGGGGCGTTCGGGCTGAAGAGCGGTGCACATAGAAATTGAGTTAGTCACCTTGTGCGGCGGGTGGGCCGTCCGCGTGCGATTATAATTGATTAGGGCGGTTTGCATGTATTGGGCTATGTTGGGCGGATGGATATGCATCTGAACTGTGCTCATTATAAATAGGAGAGAGTGTCTCTGTTTAGATGAAAACTAGGTTTTAGGGTTTGTACTCTTTTGTTTGGAGTACTCTAACCAAATTAGACAAAAGAAATAAAATCAATTTCTTCTTGCGCTGGAGTTCCTTGCGTGACGGGCGAAGCGAAGGAAAATCGCGAGGCTACGATAAACATCCACGCTTCTGATGATTAAGCTTTTTGCTCTGTTCATGCGCGATTCTTTGTTCATCTGACCGCTCGGTTTACGGTTTGTTCGTGCGTGGTTTGCTCTGATGTTACGAATTTTAGTTTGTTTGCTCGGTTTGATTTAGTAGATTGATTCATTGTCTCTCTTGATTTAACGTGTTTAATCTTGATTTGATCCATCAAAACTTTCTAGAGTATCAACTTAGAGTTCCTGAAAGTTTCGTTGGTTAATCTTTTGTAGATTGTGATTAATCACGAAATTAGGGTTTAGTCAATTCTCGTCATAATCTATCACAGCATGCTTGCGAGTTTAATAACTTTTGATCTGTATGTCCGATCGAGCTGATTCTTTTTGTTAGATTCGTATTGGAATCTAGTTTCTACAGTTCAAATTTCAGGTCAATCCGACGGTTGGATCTCCGGGTATTAGCGATTTACCGAATGCATCTACTCTGTTTTGTTGAATACGAAGCAATTATTTGAGTCCGAATTGGGGTGAATTTTTAGTAGATCAAAATTTTAGTTTTAGCTTCCGCGCAATCATTCACCCCCCCTCTGATTGCTAGTTTAGTGTATATCGATCCTACACTATCACTTCTCGCATAAGAACCGATTGTAATGTTCCCAGTGCTACATTACTATCACTTCGAACCTGAGAACCGATAGTGATTATGATTAATGCCTCTCCTAAGTCATCTATCACAATCGTTTCTTTCAAAAAACTTAAGAACCGACACAGATGAAGTGATAGTGATGTACCATTCTGTAGTAGTGTTAATTAAAATAAATTCAAATAATTTCTGGAAAAATCCAATAAATTCAGAAAATCACAAAAATGCACGTGAGCGAAATTATAGGTCAAATTTTTGGGATGTTACAAACCTCCCCATAGCGAGAATCTCACCCCGAGATTCAAGGCTGACTAGGGAATAGGTTTGGAAGTTCGACTTGAGATCCTCTTCACGCTCCCAGGTTGCCTCATTCTCGGAATGGTTGCTCCTTGAACCACAAAAGCAGGCTGACTTGGTCCTCGTCTTGCGGTCCATAACATCCAGGATTCTGATTGGTTGCTCCTTGTAGGTCAAATCTTTTTGCAATTCAATCTCTCCCAAAGGCATCTGCTCGGCTTTTAGAAGACACTTCTTGGTGAGACACATGGAACACATCATGCCTTTGCTAGTAGTGCGGCAATTCAAGCGATAAACAACCTCCCTCGATGGCTCAAAATTTTGAGCGGTCCAACATATCTTGGGGCAAGCTTTCCTTTAGCGTGGAACCTTTTAACTCCTTTTAGAGGGTAACCTAAGATACGAAATCATCGGGTTGAAACTCAAATCACGGCGTCGATTATCGCATAACTTTTTGTCTTATTGCGCTATTTTCAACCTATCTCTTATCATGGCAACTTGCTCTTGACTTCCTTAAGAATATTAGGGCCAAATATCATCGCTCCCTGTCTCATTCCAATTCGGTGAAGTGCGGCGAGCACGACCATATAAAGCTTGAATGGTGACATCGCAAACTAGCACAGTAGCTGTTGTTATAACTGAACTACGCATATGGCAAACATTTATCCCATGATGTAGTATAGGCTAATGCACAAGCCCTTAACATATCCTCGAAATTTGATTTACCCTTTACTGTTTGACCATCGATCTGCGGGTGATATCCCGTCTTTGAAGTTCAAGCAGCGTTCCCATGGCTTCATGCAATTTATCCCAAAATCTCGAAATGGGCGGGTACCTCACATGCGACACTATTTTCTTTGGTACCTCATGCAAACACACAATTACGGCTATGTATGGATTACGCTAAGGTCTCTGAGTAAGTTGTCTTGGTGGAATGAAGTGAGCAACTTTGGTAAGTCGATCCACGATAACCCATATAGAATCATACCCACTTTGGGTTCTTGGCAACCGTGATGAAATCCATACCGATTTCTTCCCATTTCCATTCTGGAACTTTTAGCAGTTGTAGTAATCCTGCAGGTCTACGGTGTATTGCCTTAACTCTCGGCATATATCACATAAGGCAACATGCTCGGCAACTTCACGCTTCATATTCGGCCACAAACCTCTCCCTTAAGTCTGGTACATCTTGGCGCTTCTGGATGGATTGAATACTTGGAATCGTGAGCCTCTTCCAAAATCAACTACTTAAGCTCGATGCATTTGGCACACAAATCGAGCCTTGAACCACATGGTACCCGGCTATCCATAGTAAAATCTGCGCTAATCCTTCATCCTTTTTAGCTTTGATTCGGTTGATTTTCTTATCATCCTTTGCCCTTCCCAAATCGATCTTCAAGCGTCGGCCTTACTTCAGCGACTATAAATCATACGGAACCATTTCCAATTTTAACTTTTGAAACTCCTTACACAACTCAGATTGATCTTCTGTACCATCATGTTTGCAACATGGTTTCTGACTCAAGACATCGACCACTACATTAGCCTTTCTGGATGGTAGTGGATTCCCATATTATAATCCTTGATCGGTTCAACCATCTCCTTTGCCTCATGTTAAGATCATTTGGGTGAAGATATATTTCAAACTCTTGTGGTACGTATATATCTCATCTATTTCCCATGAGATAATGGCGCCACAATTTCAAGGCATGCACCACGGCCAATTCCAAGTCATCGTAGGATAATTCCCTTCATGTGGTCTTAAGCGCCTTGACACATATCGACCACTTTACCCTCTTGCATCAATCGCATCAAGACCTGTCTTGGCGCATCCTGATATATATCAAAGCTATTCTCAACATTAGGCAAAACCAACAAGGTGTTGTCAGCGCTTCTTTAATTCCTCAAAACTCTTATCTGTCTGGCGTCCATGAAAATTTCTTTTCCTTTTTCAACAAGCGAGTAAGAGGTCTCGTAATCGTCGAAAATCCTTCTATGAACCGCGATAATATCTGCCATTCCCGAAAACTACGGACTTGAGTGGCGGACTTTGGTTGCTCCCAATGCAACACTGCCTCCACTTTGCTTGGGTCGTGACAACTCCTACTGCGATCATGACATGGCCAGAAATTCCACCTTTTCCTTCCAAAAGTCGCATTCTTGAATTTAGCATCAATTTTTGCTCACGAGACTTTTCAATACTAGCCTCGGATGATTTGCGTGCTCTGCTTGGTCTTTGAATATACCAAAATATCATCTATGAACACAACAACAAACTTGTCCAAGTATTCCATGAAATTCTTATTCATCAAGTTCATGAAATATCTTTGGCGCATTGGTCAATCAAAAGACATGACCGTGAACTCATAATGTCCAGTATCTTGAAGAAAATGCGGTCTTTGGAACATCTTCGCCGAATCTTTAGTTGATGATATCGGAGCGAAGGTCTATCTTGGAAAACTCGGCTCCTCTCAAGCTGGTCGAGCGGATCATCAATCCTTGCAGCGGATACTTATTCTTAATCGTCACTTCATTAAGTGCGGTAATCAATACACATTCTAAGGCTTCCATCCTTTTTCACGACAAACAAAGCTGCGCTCCCCATGGCGGCGAACTTGGTCTTATAAAACCCTTCTCTAATAACTCGTCGATCTGCTTCTTCATTTCCACCAACTCATTGGTAGGCATCGATAAGGTCTTTTTGCTATTGGTCTTTGTGCGGGACTAACTCAATGACAAACTTCGATGTCACGATGCAGCGGCATTCGGTAGATCCTCGGAAATACATCTGGATATTCCACGACCAGCACGTCCTCTATCTTGTGGCTTTCACGCTATTAACAATTAATTGACCCTACAAGCGATGTAAGCTCGAGAATTCCACCTTTTCTCCTCTAGGGCTCTCAATGGATACAATCCTTTGACCGCAATCAATCTTGTCTTATGCTTGGTTAACCAATCCATCTGAGATAACATCTAAAACTTGGGCATCTAGAATAATCAAGTTAAGCTGGGAACTCTACCCCATTAATTTTTAGCTTTACCCCAAACATCAAGGTTAGATCTTAACTTTCGGATCACAGGGCTTGGACTAGCATCACACTTAAGATTTTTATGTTCAAACCATTTTCGGATGCAAAAGCTCGAGAGACAAATGAATCTGAAGCTCTGAATCAAATAATCTTATTGCAGTCTTGAGTTTACAAAAACTTACCCGATCTGGCCTTTGATGCTTCACAGGCTCCATCGGCGGTGATGTGGTTGACTCGCCTCAAATAGTAGCTTGGCGTTGCTCACTGTCTAGCTCCTCGATTTGCTCCGTCATGGCGCCTTAGCGGTGTCGTCCCAAGGTTGAAGCGCCTTTGGCGTGATACCTCCTTCTGGTGACATCTGTTGGCATAATGCTGACTCATTGCAAGCTGTAGCACCTTACGGTGGTTGCTACTCTCCCCTTGAGCATTGTTACCTTGGGCGTCGATAACTCTGTCACGGTGGTCACGGTGCGGTGTTCTTTGGTTTGTTAACGACTTGCGGTTGAAACTTAGCAAGCTGTTGCGGGGTCATCCTCATTCGCGGTGGTTAGGCGTCCACAGGTTAGTCATCAAGCGCTTGCAATTTCCCCAAGCTCCTGCGCTTATCCTCGAGAATCAAAGCCTTGTTTACCAATTCTTGAAAATGCGGAAAAGTGTGGGTGTCAGTCCCACTTGCGATCTGAGTTTAATCCCTTCATGAATCGGGGCTTGCCTAGCCTTGTTCATCGCTACATCTTGAGGAGCATAGCGAGCTAGCTGCGTGAATTTGTTCAAATGTCGACCACGGTTGGCCTCCTTGCTTAAGCATACACGAATTCTTCCTTTTGGGTCCATCATTCCTTACAGTGCGTGGTATTGGCGAAAGGCCGTTGCGAATTCTTCCCGTGATTTCCATGGGTGCCTCATGGTATACACGATGGTTCTCCACCGTTACAATTTGTTCCTCAAGGCGATGGGATGCATAAAGAACCTTCTCATGCCCTTCACATTGCGTGATGTACAACTTCCTCTCAATGGTTCTCGACCAATCATCCGCTTCAAGGGTTGACATTGCCCAAGAATGTTGGCGGTCGGGTCCTCATAAAGTCGACAATTTGGAATAAGGGCGAGTCGCCGTTATTAATCTGACAGCGCGTTGTTGGCTGCGACCATATTGGTCATCTAACATCATTATGCGCATCAAGCGAGTCTCATGCGAGAAAAACTCCCAAATTACGCATATCCTTTGGCGGTGCTTGTTGCGGTGGTGCTCCTTCGTTGGGATTGTTGCACAGCGCGGACCACTTCTGAAGCTCCGTTGTTCTTTGCGGGTGTTCACCATCACTTGATTGCTTCTTGGGTTAGGAAAGGTAGATGTAGCATAGATAAGATGCAAGAATTTCTAAGGTGGGAAGCAGGTTAAACCCAACAAATAATCTTTATTAATACTTGGTATGGTTGCTTACAATGCCTAAGGGCTTTGCAACACATCTTTGCACACTCGACAAACAATTAAGAACCAAACTAAACATGCAACCTTAACGTCTACTAAAGGAAAAAGGCTAACAAAGGCGCGACTCAACACTCGAGTCTCAACACAACTCTAAGACCGACTCTCACTCATCCAGCCACCACAGGTGAGGCGTCCAGTGCATACACGGTGGGTGGGCCAGCATGGGTGCGAACCTATCACAGTGACCCTCTGCTGGCTCCTCGGGCTCCCACTCACGCTCTTAGGGTCTTCTTCTTCCTCTTCTTCTTCTTGGTGACCTCATCCGGCTCTGGGCGACACAGTGCGCTATCTCCTCGGCTACACAGGCCTCCTCCAACTCACGAGGTGACTCTGGCTGCGGCGTCACGGGTCTTTGAAGCTCTCGCTCCGCCACTCTCAACGCCTCACCGCTGTCTCCGGCTCTGCGCGATGTCCCTCGGGTGATCCTCCGGGGTGGTGGCGAACTTCGGCAAGGTGTCTTGAGTAGCACCTCCCCTCCACGATCCGTTGGCCCACAATCGCCTTTGTCGGTGAAGTCGAAACACGCGTGTCGCGGCTTGTAGGCGTGGTCGTGGCGGATCCGTCGTGAAACAAGTCTAGCGACCTCTGAACTCCGACCTCGTAAGTGAACCTCGGGCGGTGATGTGGATCGATGCGGTGGTCTCGTCGCACTCTCGGCGAAGATGATCGACTTGCGAGAAGAACCCCGATGCACAGATTGGCGTTCGATTGCTTCCTCGGTAGAAGCGGACGATCAAAGCCTCCAATCACTTGAAGAACTCTCCACGGCTCCATGGCGTAGCCACCACCTCGACTTCGAAGGCGGAAGATCGGCATCTATTCAAAACAAAATTTTGAAAAGATCTCCACTCGAAAGCAACTTAGCGAAAATAAGGTAATTTAGCAAGGATGGGAGTGGAAGGATGAGATAAGCCAAGAGTTTGTTATTAGTCAATTTCACTTTTTCTTTTAGAAAATAATTTTGGACACTCTAGAAGATACCAACTACCTAGGGCCAAGACCTATAGTCAATATGGCTCGATACCACCTCTGTCGGGACCGAATTTGTAATCGGACCCTCTGTGTGTCTGCACTAGTCGGGATCACGCTAGTGCACAGGGCTCAACATAGATGCTATCATAGTCATACAGTGAAATATAGCATAAACTTCAAAGATTAATAATAACTGTTGTCTTACATGAATAATGCCTCACAGGGCTTAAATAAAAGTATCAGCAGCGGCGGAAATAGAATAAGCGGTGGCGTTCCGATTCCCCACGAGGCAGCCCAGCGAGGCTCGGTTTGTGAGGACCGAATCGCGATTGAACCCACTGTGTTTACGCACTAGTCGGGATCAGCGCTAGTGCACATAGCTCAACATTGGTATATATCACATCATACACAGCGATAATTGAATAATAGTTCATTCATTGATATATCTAAAGGTATGATCTTATGACCAACTTACATTATTAAGCCACGCGAGTACAAGGCGGA
This sequence comes from Otatea glauca, assembly GCA_036346275.1. NCBI lineage: Eukaryota > Viridiplantae > Streptophyta > Magnoliopsida > Poales > Poaceae > Otatea > Otatea glauca. The sequence continues at coordinate 36,754 of JAYEVK010000196.1, read as the reverse complement.
AATATAAACTAGTAATTAAGCGTGGAAAGTAGAAAACATAGATAGCTCATCGGTTCACCACGGGCAACCGACAAGGCTCGGACCCTAATGACTCGTGTCTTCTGGACTTCTTCCAACACAGTGTAGATTCTTCAGCTGTTGATTATTGTTGTTTGGCAAGGGTGAGTACTTAAGCACTCAACAAGTTGTACCGAGAATGCAATTCTATGTATCTATATGTAAGGCTTATTCCAATGGATAGACTATCATGGTTATTTTGCAATAAGCGGCATTTATGAACAAATATAGTAAATAGTATAAAGGCTGTAAAACAAATAACAATAGTAAATAAATTGATATTTCTCAAGTAAACCAAGTTTCCAATCCTAAGTCAAATTCATCTTCCATATGGCATTCCGCCATCCCAACCATGTTGTCAATTAATTGACTAACCCTTAGCTGTAATTCCGAGCATTGCTCAATACATGAGCAAGGCTATCAGAATAGTTTCACACTCTCTGGAGGTTATGCACTTTACCCGTGATACAACCAAACACCACCAAGGCGAGTGATTATAACAAAGCCTTTACAATCTTGTTAGCTTAGGATACTACGCTAAGGTTTCAACCTTGGTGGGTGCGAAAACCATAACGGGGCCCCCTCTTGCGCCATGTGAATTACACCATAACTCGGGAACTCACACAGACCACGATAGTACCAAAATCAAGACATTGCAAATTACTCGGCTAAGTGGCCCATACGGACATGTGGTTGCACGATAGACTCGGTCAAAGGCTTGCAAGGTTAAGTCCTTAGTGTGATCAAGGCAAGACATCCACATACCCTCGCCCATGGGCCCACCTTAGCATCCTCGCCCCTTGTCACTTGCCCCAATCAAATTATTATCACCGGTTGATTACCAAGCACCACGTGCCATCAACAATTCAACATCGTTGCGTGACATGACTCGCCACAACAACTCAATCTTATCGTGTGATCCCATGACAAACAAGTTCATAACATTGTTCCATATTCCATTAATCAAGATTAATTATCAATGATTCCAATACATGTGATGGCGTGGCAAGGCTAAGCAACTAATACGAACTAATCCTCCAATGTTGATTATAATTATTAACCAACTATATTTAACCAATCTAGGGTGACAATGGATCATGGCATATAATGACAAGGTAGGGTGTAGATCAATCTGGTGTATTAGCTAAACCCAATCTAATTTAAAACAATTGTATATTTGAAATATATACAATAGGGTAAAACAAACATAGCAATTTTATAAACATGGGTTCAACATGATCAAAGACAACTTTCCTTGTAATAGGTCACGATCTGGTTCGGAACTTGCTCTTGAGTTCTTTGGATCTTCCTCGAGCGTCGCACAATTCAACGTCTCACAGCGTCTAGAAGGAGAAAAGCAAATAAATACCAAAACAGAGAGCAAATGAACTCCAAAAATCAAATAAAATTCACCATTAAATAGATATCAATTTTAAAAAATTTTAGAAATTTGAATCACTCAAATCCGAGTTAAGATGCAAAAGATATAGCCTTTTGAAGTTTGAAATAAATACTGAAAATACAGAAAATCAGAAAATCGAATTTAACAGATTTACTTTTAAACTATAAAACCGATTTATGACGTCAGTGACCTCATGATGATGTCATCATCACGCAATTTCAATCGGATTATTTTTACAATTGAAAATACCTTTATGGCGCAAGCATGGCGTCGGCGTGGCGTTAGCCCTTGATCCGGCGAACCGAATCTTGCCCGTGGCCTCGGTCTATGGGTGGGTCCACGGCTGCGCCGACCACGGTGGACTCGGCTCCGTCTCTCCGGGATCCGCGTGCCGCGCGCCTCATCGATTGGCTCGATAGCGGCGCGATCTGGGCCGCCAGCCGCGTCCAAGCGGCTTACGCTTGGCGGCGGCGTGGCTTATCGACCACGCACTCCGCGCGCGAAATCGGCGCCCTCGGTCCAGATCCAGCGACCACGAACTCACCCGAAGCTCACGGCAAGCGGCGAGAAGATCCACCGGAGGCGAAGAAGAAGCGGCGGCGGCGTTTGGCGTGTCCGGCGTGAAGAAGTGGCGTAGCCAGCGGTGCACCTCGTCGAGCTGAATCTGGAACCAAGGCGTCGAAAGACCACCGTCGGCGATGATCAAGGCAAAAACCACGGCGGTGCGGACTTCAACTCAAGCGAGCTTCCTTGCGCTCACCACGGCGTTCCTCGCTAAGCGGGTCCGACCAAAACAGCGGTGCTCACGAGGAACCTCGGTAGATACCCCTCCTTTTATAGCCTCGGCGTTCGAGCCCTACGGCGGGGAAGTCGAGTCGTTCTGGCGGACTCGAGTTCGCATCGGAGGCGAAGACGGCGATGGCGGCGTGTCCACGATCCGACGGCCAAGACAAAAGCGCGCGGCGGCCCTTGCTGAATCGTTGGATCGCGCGCGAGCGACTGCGATCTAGGGTTTTCCCATGAGAGGTTCCGGGCGGGTGGGCGTGGCGAAAGCGGTCTCAAGCGCCTGATGTTGGGCTTGACCCGATCTTGTTTAGATTTTAGAACTTTATTAATTTAAATAATTCTAGAAATTCACTTAATTGATTTTAGGCAAATAAATAATCGGGAAAAATCGAAAAATTCTAAAAATACTTTGAGACATTACGGACTCAAATAAAATATTTTGGCAAAACTTTATTTTAACTTTGCCTGATTTAAATAGATTTGAATAAAGGCAATAAACTTGATTTGAATTTAATTCAAATAAATCCAAAAAAATCCAAATAAATTCAGAAAATCATAAATGCACATTTAAGCAATAAAAACTTAATTAAGCCAAAATTTTGGGATGTTACAAACCTCCCCTTATTGAGAATCTCGACCAGAGATTTAGGGCTACTAGAGAATAGGTTAAAATTACGACTTCAAATCTTCTTCTAAATCCCAAGTGGCTTCACTTTGAATGATTGCTCCTTGAACTCTACAAAAGCGAATAGACTTGTTTACGGTCTTGCGCGCATAACATCAAAATTACATTGGTTGCTCTTTGTAAGTCAAATCTTCTTGCGGCTCTATTGCATCCAGCGGGGTTTGCTCTTTTGGCACTCTGAGACACTTCTTAAGGCTGCGACGCATGGAATACATCATGCACTCTGCCAGAGGTGAGGCAATTCTAAGCGATAAGCTACCTCTCCTCGGCTTTCCGGAATCTTGAGCGGACCCACATATCTTGGTGCAAGCTTCCCTTAACGTGAAATCTTTTAACGCCCTTAAGAGGGTAACCACGAGATACACATGATCTTACGGTTCAAAACTCAAATCTCGGCAGCGGTTATCTGCGTAACTCTTACATCTTGGTGTGCTATCTTCAACCTCTCTCGATCATTGCGACTTGACTTTGGCTTCCTCGAGAATATCGACCCAAAACCAAGCGTTCTCTGTCTCGTTCCAATTTAATGGAGTCGACAAGCACGCCCATACAATGCCTCGAGCGGTGACATCAGTAGGCTAAGCTTGATAACTATTATTATGGAACTACGCATATGGCAAACTTTTATCCCAAGATGTAGCATAAGCTAAAGCACAAGCTCTCAACATATCCTCGAAAATCGATTTACTCTTTCGTCGACCATACATGCTGCGGTGATATCTTGTACTAAAATTGAGACGAGTCCCCATTGCTTCATGCAACTTGTTCCAAAATCTCGAGTAAATTGGGTACCTCATGCGACACAATCTTCTTGGGCACTCCATGCAAGCATACAATCCTTGACATGTACAACTCGCTAGCGATCTCGGGTAGGTGGTCTTCAGGGATAAAATGGCGACCTTGGTTAGGCGATCCACAATAACCCAAATGGAGTCGTACCCTCTCGAGTTTAGGTAAACCGGTGATAAAGTCCATTCGATTTCCTCCACTTCCATTAAGATTTTCAATGGCTGCAACAAACGGTGGTCTTTGATGCATAGCTTTTACCCTCGACATCGTCGCATAAAGCAACATGCTCGGCTACTTCACGCTTCATGTTAGGCCACCAAAATCTCTCTTTCAAATCCTGGTACATCTTGGCACTTCCTGGATGAATCGAGTACTTCGAATCGTGAGCTTCCTCAAGAATCAGCTGTTTTAGTTCCCTTTTATCCGGTACACAAATTTGGCCTTTGAAAAACATGGTTCCTTGCTCATCCAGAGTGAAATCTACGGCTAGGTCTTCTTCCTTTTTAGCCTTGATCTTAGAAATTTTATCGTCATCTTTACGGCCTTCACTAATCGATCCTCCGATGTTGGCTTTATTTCGGTCGATTATTATTCCTTGAGCGACTTCAACCTTAGTTTACGAAATTCCTTGCATAGTTACGGTTGATCTTCCCTTTGTTAGCGTATTTGCGCTATGGCTCTTCGACTCGAGCATCTGCTACCACATTGGCTTTCGGGGATGATAATAAATTCCCACATTATAATCCTTAATTAGCTCTAGCCATCTTATTTCTCATATTCAGATCTGCTTGAGTGAATATGTATTTGAGGCTCTTATAGTGCGTATATATCTCACATCTATTTTCTATGAGATAATGGCGCCATATCTTTAAAGCATGCACTCGGTGCTAACTCCAAATCGTCGTTGGGTAGTTCACTTCATGCGGTCTTAAGCGTCTCGGCGCATAAGCAATGACTTTGCCTTCTTGCATTAACCGCATCCCAAGCCTTGCTTTGAAGCATCATAATAAATATCAAATCCATTACGCACATCTGGTAACACTAATACGAGTGTCGTTAAGCGCTTCTTTAATTCCATAAAGCTTCTCTCGCACTCTGGCGTCCATGCAAACTTCTTTTCCTTCTTCAACAAGCTGCGTCGAGGGTTTAGCAATTGTCGAGAATCCTTCATGAGCCAAGCGGTAATATCCGCCATTCGAGAAAACTACGAATCGGGTAGCAGACTTGGTTGCTCCCAATGCAACACTGCGTCCACTTTGCTTGGGTCATTGCCACTCCTTTGGTAGTCATTACATGACCAAAAATTCGACTTTTTCCTTCTGAAATTCACACTTGATAAACTTAGCATATAGCGATGTTCTCGTGACCTCTCTAAAACCATTCTTAGATGTTACGCATGCTCTTCCTCTGTCTTGAGTAAACCAAAATATCATCTATAAAGACTACAACGAACTTATCCAAATATTCCATGAAAACCTTATTCATCATGTTCATGAAATATGCGAGGCATTCGTCAATCAAATGACATGTTGTGAACTCATAATGTCCATATCGCGTAGAAAATGCGGTCTTAGGCACATCCTCGCTCGGATCTTCAGCGATGGTATCGAGCGAAGATCTATCTTGGAGAAAACTCGGCTCCCTTAAGCGATCAAATAAGTCGCCGATCACGGGCAGCGGATACTTATTCTTGATCGTTACTTCATTGATGCGATAATCGATACACATTCTAAGACTTAGTCCTTTTTGCGAACAAACAACAGGGGCTCCCCATGGTGATGAACTAGGTCTAATGAAACCTTTCTCTTGCGGTTCCTCAATGCGCTTCTTCATTTCCACTAACTTTCGTCGGTAGGCATCCGATATGGTCTCTTTGATATCGGTCTTGTCCACAGTGCTAATTCAATGACAAACTCGATATCGGTCGGTGGCAATCGGGTAGATCTTCTGAAACACATCGGGTATCCTCGACTCTTGGCACATCTTCCATGCGATGGCTTTCCTGCTTTGTTGACCACTAGCGCCCATCTCATTGCGGTCGCGCGAAATTCAACTTTCTTGCCACTAGGGCCTTCAAAGTTCACGATCCTTGGACCACAATCCAAAACGACCTTATGCTTAGGCGGTAATCCATTCCAGGATGGCGTCTAGGGATTGCGCATCTATCAAGATAAGATTAGCTAGAAATTCTATCCCATCCATAAGCAACTTAGCTCCCAAACACCCAAGGCTAGATTTAGCGCGAGATCACGGGGCTTGGACTAGAGCACACACTTAAGATTCACCACTTTAAATCCATTCTTGGTTGCAAAACTTTGAAAGCGAATGAATCGAAGCTCGAGAATCAAACAAAGCGTATGCGGTGCAGAGTTGACGAGAAACTTACCCGGTCTGGCGTCGCAGCCTCTGAGCTCCATCTGCGGTGATGTGGTTGATTCTTCCGTGCTTTATTGATTGCGGGGTTGCTCCAGTTGACTGGAGCCACGATTTCCTCTGAGGTTGGTGCCTTGGCGGTGTTGTTCCCAAGTTGAAGCGTCTTGGCGTGATGCCTCCCATACATGGACACACATTAGAAAAGTGCCTGGCTCATTGCATGTATAGCATCTTTTCACTTGATTTGTTGATTCCTTCTGGTGCATTGTTGCCTGTCTTTGGTGTCTGAAAGTTACGATTGGCGGCGGCGCGAGGGTTGATGTCTTGTTCACGGTGGTGGTTGGAATCTAGCAAATTCTTGTGGTGACATCCTCAAGCGTAGATGGTTTGGGCGTCCACCTGATTAGTCATTAAGCGCTTACGGTTCTCACCCGACTCTTTGCGTTTATCTTCTAGGATCAAAGCCTTATTGACTAGTTCTGAAAGTGCGGAAAATTGTGGGTGTCGATCCCTGCGATCTGAATTGATCCCTTCATGAAGCGAGGCGCCTAGCTTTATGCGTCGCTCGTCTTGAGGGCATAGCGAGCTAGCGAAATAAATTTATTCAGGGTATTCCCTTGGTTGGCCTCCTTGTTTGAGCCACGAACTCTTCCTTCTTAAGGTCCATCATTCCCTTGGGACATGATCTTGTGGAAAGCATTAGTAAACTCCTCCCGGTGATCTCTTGTGGGGCTCCATGGCGGCACGATAATTCTCCACCATTCTGCGGCGGTTCCTTCAAGTTGATGAGAGCGTAGAGCACCTTCTCATTGCCCTCACAACTTTGAGTGATGTGCGACTTCTTCTCAATTGTCCTAAGCTAGTCATCGGCTTCCAAAGGGTTCACATTCCTGAAAAAGTTGGTGGCCTAGTCCTCATAAAATCGATAGCTTTGAGTGAGTCGGGGTCCACCATGGTTATTCGAGCTCTGGGGTTGTTGTTGTTGGGCTGCTGCGTTGGTCATCTGCTTGCATCTGCTGCATCATAGTCTGCATCGAGTTAGTCTGCTCTGCGAAATGCTCCCAGTTATGCATGTCCTTTGGCGGTGGTTGAGAGTGCTGCCTCCGTCGTTGGGGTTGTCATTACAGCGTGATCCACTTCTGAAGCACCGTTGTTTCCTCAGTATTCACAATCGATGATTGCCTCTTGGGTTAGGAAAGGTAGATGTAGCATAGATAAGAGTAAGACTTTCTAAAGCGGGAGATAGGTTATACCCAACTGAAATAATTCTTTATTATTCTTGGTATGGCGCTTATTTAAGCCTACAAGCTTTGCAACACATCTTGCACTCGGCATTACAAAGAAGCAAACTAAACCACGAAACCTTAACGTCAACTAAAAGGTAAAGACTAACTTAAAGGCGCGACTCACACTCGAGTCTCAACACGGCTCAAAGTGACACTCACTCATCCGGCCACCACAGGTGAGGTACATCCGGCGCATACAGGTGGGTGGTGGCATGGGAGCGAACCTATCCTAATGACCTACTCTGGGTCCTCTGCGACAGCAGGTCTACACTCTCCTCGGCTCCCACTCTCGCTCCTCTGGATCCTCCTCGGACTCTCAAGCGGCTCTGAACTCCTCGGAGTCATGCGCTCCAACTCGTCCTCGGCCGCCTCTAGGGCCTCTCCCAGCTCGGTGATCGTCCAGATGGCTGAAGCACGGGTCACCTCAAGCTCTGCTCTGCTACTGCAGTGCCTCGTACATAGTCTCCGGCTCTGAGTAGTATCTCTCATATGATCCTCTGGGCAAGGTGAACTCGCAAGGTGTCTGCGATGGCACACTCGTCCTCCACGATCCGTCGGCGTCGGCATGCTTGAGCGTCACAGGTGAAGTCGAACAACGAGTCGTGAAGCTGCGTCGGCGTAGTCGCGGCGAACATGACGAAGAGCAAGTCGGCGACCTCTGAATGGCAACCTCGTGCGAGAATCTTACGGCGGAGATGTTGATTGGTGCGCTAGCTTCCTCGTTCTCGGCGTAGATAATCGACTTGCAAATAAATCCTCGGTGTACACCATTGGTGACCGGTGCCTCCTCGGTAAAGCGGACGATAAAAGCCTCCAGTCGAAGAACTCTCCACGGCTCCATGGCGTAGCCACCGGTGACTCCTCAAAGGTCGAGCGATCGGCATCGCTTCACAAGAACTTTGAATAAGTTCTCCACAAAGCGGCAAGTAAAGCGGGTAAATTCAGCAAAGCGAGTAGAGAATGAGATGAGTCGAGAGTGTTTTATTAGTCAAGTTTAGATTTTCTTTTAGAAAATAATTTTGGACTCACACAGGACACCTCCACACTATCTAGGGCCAAGACCTACGATCGGTATGCTCTAATACCACCTCTGTGAGGACCGAATCCGATTGAACCCCTTGTGTTTACGCACTAGTCGGGATCAGCGCTAGTGCACTGACTCAACATTGGTACATATCACATCATACACAGCGATAATAGAATAATAGTTCATTCATTGATATATCTAAGGTATGATCTTATGACCAACTTATATTATTAAGCCACTTGAAGTAAGGCGGAAGTATAAACTAGTAATTAAGCGGCGGAAAGTAAGCGTAGATAGCTCATCGAGTTCACCACAGAGCAGCCAACAAGGCTCGGACCCTAATGACTCGTGTCTTCTGGACTTCTTCTTCCAACACGCAGTGTAGATTCTTCAGCTGTTGATTATTGTTGTTTAGCAAGGGTGAGTACTTAAGCACTCAACAAGTTGTGCCTGAATGCAATTCTATGTATCTATATGTAAGGCTTATTCAATGGATAGGCTATCATGGTTATTTGCAATAGCGACATTTATGAACAAATCTGATAAATAGTAAAAGGCGTAAAACAAATAACAATAGTAAATAAATTGAGTATTTCTCAAGTAAACCAAGTTTCCAATCCTAAGTCAAATTCAACTTCCATATGGCATTCCGCCATCCCAACCATGTTGTCCAATTAATTGACTAACCCTTAGCGTAATTCCGAGCATTGCTCAATCTGCGACACGGCTATCAGAATAGTTTCACACTCTGCGGAGGTTATGCACTTTACCCGTGATACAACCAAACACCACCAAGGCGGTGATTATAACAAAGCCTTTACAATCTGTTGGCTTAACAGGATACTACCGCTAAGGTTTCAACAACTTTGGTGGGTCTAAAAACCATAACGGGGCCCCCTCTTGCGCCATGTGAATTACACCATAACTTCGGGAACTCAAACCGACCACGATAGTACCAAAATCAAGACATTGCAAATTACTCATTAAGTTGGCCCATACGGACATGTGGTTGCCATGATAGACTCAAGTCAAAGGCTTGCAAGGTTAAGTCCTTTGTGTGATCAAGGCAAGACATCCACATACCCTCGCCCATCGGGCCCACCTTAGCATCCTCGCCCCTTGTCACTTGCCCCAATCAAATTATTATCACCCGATTGATTACCAAGCACCACGTGCCATCAACAATTCAACATCGTTGCGTGACATGACTCGCCACAACAACTCAATCTTATCGTGTGATCCCACATGACAAACAAGTTCATAACATTGTTCCATATTCCATTAATCAAGATTAATTATCAATGATTCCAATACATGTGATGGCGTGGCAAGGCTAAGCAACTAATCGAACTAATCCTCCAATGTTGATTATAATTATTAACCAACTATATTTAACCAATCTAGGGTGACAATGGATCATGGCATATAATGACAAGGTAGGGTGTAGATCAATCTGGTGTATTAGCTAAACCCAATCTAATTTAAAACAATTGTATATTTGAAATATATACAATAGGGTAAAACAAACATAGCAATTTTATAAACATGGGTTCAACATGATCAAAGACAACTTTCCTTGTAATAGGTCCTGATCTGGTTCTGGAACTTGCTCTTGAGTTCTTTGGATCTTCCTCGAGCGTCGCACAATTCAGCGTCTCACAGCGTCTGAAGGAGAAAAGCAAATAAATACCAAAACAGAGAGCAAATGAACTCCAAAAATCAAATAAAATTCACCATTAAATAGATATCAATTTTAAAAAAATTTAGAAATTTGAATCACTCAAATCAGAGTTAAGATGCAAAAGATATAGCCTTTTGAAGTTTGAAATAAATCTTGAAAATCGAGAAAATCGGAAAATCGAATTTAACAGATTTACTTTTAAACTGAAAAGCGATTTATGGCGTCAGTGACCTCATGATGGCGTCATCATCACGAAATTTCAATCAGTTATTTTTCCAATTGAAAATACCTTTATGATGCAAGCATGGCGTCGGCTGGCGTCGACGCGATCGGCCGAACGAGATCTTGCCCGCGTGGCCTCGGTCTATGGGTGGGTCCACGGCTGCGCCGACCATGGTGGACTCGGCTCACGTCTCTTGGGCTCCGCGTGCCGCGCGCCCTCATTTGATTGGCTCGATAGCGGCGCGATCTGGGCCTTATCACCGTCAAGCGGCTTACGCTTGGCGGCAGCGTGGCTTATCGACCGCGCACTCCGCGCGGCGAAATCGGCGCCCTCGGTCCAAGATCCAGCGACCACGAACTCACCCGAAGCTCACGGCAAGCGGCGGCGAGAAGATCCACGGAGGCGAAGAAAGCCGGCGGCGTTTGGCGTGTCCCGGCGTGAAGAAGTGGCGTAGCCAGCGGTGCACCTCGGTGAGCTCGAATCTGGAACCAAGGCGTCGAAAGACCACCGATCGGCGATGATCCAAGGCAAAAACGCGGCGGCTCTGGACTTCAACTCCGGCGAGCCGTTGCGCTCACCACGGCGTTCCTCGCTAAGCGGGTCGAACCAAAACAGCGTACTCACGAGGAACCTCGGTAGATACCCCTCCTTTATAGCCTCGGCGTTAAGAGCCCTACGGCGGGAAGTCGGGTCGTTCTGGCGGCGGACTCGAGTTCGCATCGGAGATGAAGAGCGGCGATCGACAGCGTGTCCACGATCAAGCGGCCAAGACAAAGGCGCGCGCGGCCTTGCTGGATCGTTGGATCGGCCTAACTGACGACTCTTGATCTAGGGTTTTCCCTGCCCAGTCCTGGGCGGGTGGGCGGCGGCAGCGAGCCTCAAGCGCACAGTATTGGGCTTCGGCCCAATACTGTTCCGAAGATTTTTAGAACTTTATTAATTTAAATAATTCTAGAAATTCACTTAATTGATTTTAGGCAAATAAATAATCAGGAAAAATCCCAGAAAATTCTCAAAAATACTTTGAGACATTCTGGACTCAAATAAAATATTTTTGGCAAAACTTTATTTTAACTTTGCACATATTTAAATAGATTTGAATAAAAGGCAATAAACTTGATTTGAATTTAATTCAAATAAATCCAGAAAAATCCAAATAAATTCCAGAAAATCATAAATGCACATTTAAGCAATAAAAACTTAATTAAGCCAAAATTTTGGGATGTTACCCGGACCCTAAGCATTCGCATCCAAATAATCCTCCTCCATGAATGGCGTAGATTCCTCTTCTTCCGAAGTTGTTGTTGTTGGGGTGAGTACATAAAGCACTCAAAAAGTTGTGCACAATAATGCAAGTCTAATATTCTATATGCTTTGCTTAATCCAAAGGAATGGCTAATAAGGGTATTTTGCAATAAAGCAGCATTTAACAAGAATACAATAAATAGATTGGAAAGCAGTAAAACAAATCGATAATTAATAAATTCGATATTTACGAAATACACAAGTTCCTAATCCTAAATCAATTTCCACCTTCCATGGCACCTTGCCATCCCAATAGAGTTTTGTTTAACAAAGTCTAACCCTAGCTGTAATTCGAGCATTGCCCAATCTAGTGAGCACGGCTATTCGAATAGATTGTACACTCTGCGGAGGTTATGCACTTTACCCACGATACAACCAAACACCACCAAGGCGAGTGATCGTAACAAAGCCTTTACAATGCTACACCTAGACCCGATCTTGCTCGCTAAGGTTTCAACTTTGAAGGTTAAACCACCACAGAGGCCCCCTCTTGCGCCATGTGAGTTAAGCCGTAACCGGGACTCACTATTCACCACGGCGATCACGAAATCTAGGTTTCACAAATTATTCACTAAGTGTCCCATTCGGACATGTGGTTGCAAGAAGGACTCGGGTCAAAGGCTTGCAAGGTTAAGTCCTTAAGGTGATTAAGGCAAGACTTCCACATACCCACCAACCACAGCCCACCTTGCTGCTGCCCCTTGCCACTTGCCCCAATCTAAAATCATTACCACCCGGTTGATTACCAAGCACCACATGCCATCAACATTTCAATCTCTATGTGTGACCTCCTCACCATGACAACTTGATATCAACGTGTGTGACACATGACACACCAATTCATAAACATTGTTCCATATTCCATTAGTCAAGATTAAGTATCAACATTAGGACACATGTGATGACGTGGCATGGCTAAGCAATCTTTGACGGTCTAACTAGCCCATGTTGATTATCGATGTTAACCAACTATAATTCCACATCCTAGGGTGACAAATAGATCATGGCATAAAATTGACAAGGTATGATTTAATTCAAATAGGCATATTATCTAATTCCCAGATTAATTGAAATCATTTATGCATATAAAATATCATGCATAAAGTTTAAGAGATAAAATAGCAATTTGGTGAAAATTAGGTGCAACATGATCAAAGCACAACTTGCCATGGAGTAGGTGCTGGTCTTGATCGAGCTTGGGTCTTGGGCGGCGAATCTTCCTTGGATCACCGGCGGTTCAACGTCTACAGCAACGATGCCAAAATAGCAAATAAACACCAAACCAGAGAGCAAACAAACTCCAAAAATAAAATAAAATTCACCAATAAATAGATCCTGATTTTCAAATTTTTAGAAATTTGAATCACTCAATCGAGTTAAAATGCAAAGATATAGCCTTTTGAAGTTTGAATAAATCTTGAAAATAAAGAAAATAGAATTTGATTTTTGAATTATGTTTCTATTGGAAAAGATCTTTATTGCGCCAGCGACGTCAGCCACGACTCGACCAATCGGTGACCGACACGTCGCTGGTCCATTACTCGGTCCACAGGACCGCCTCACAGTCCACCGTGGACATGGCCCACGGCGCCTCGCGCCTACGCGAAACACGGCGCATTGGTGGTTACCGCGCCGCCGTGCGATGCTCGACCGCGGCGCACATCCGGCGACGATCAGCGGCCAGCGCTCTAACGCACCGCGGCGTTCTCAGCCGAACAAACGATCCAACGGCCGGCGCTTACGAGCGTTCTGCTCTTCTGCAGGGGCGATGGCGCGATCGCGTGATCGGCGAAGATCAGCGGTGATGAAGCTTCCGGCGAAGATGGCGGCCGCGGCGATGCGGCACGAGCGGAGGGCGGCGACCACCCGAGCGGCGTTCGGCGTGACTCCGGCGGGATGAAGTGGCTACCGATGCGGCAGCGCGGCGAGGCGGATCTGGAACGATTCGAATGGCGGCGATGAAGCGCAAACTAAAAAGCGACCGTGGCGTTATGAAGAACTCTGGCGACTCTTTGCCGCACGGCGGCGGCGACTCGGCGGCGAAGACTAGGCGGCCCAGGCGCAAAGCGATGAGAACCTCGGGGTGCGGCCGGCGCCTTTTATAGCCTCGGCATGCGGCTTCGCGGCAACCCTAGACAATCCCGGCGCGGCGGCGCGGCGGCGCGAGCCGGATCGGGGGCGGCGTGGCGGCCGTCCGATCAAGATGAGCGACCACGATTAGATCGAGCGTCGATCCGATCCGCTCCTTCCAAATCAGCGGCGAGATCTAAATTTACCAAAACAGCGCGAAGCGTCTCGACCACTTGATCTCGATCCAGCGGCTCGTAGCACTAGGGATTCTGTGATGAAGCGGACTGCCGATCTTCATCCAGCGGTCACCGCGCAGTCTTTGGGCTTGGCCCATCTTGTTCAAGATTTTCAAAAGCTTTTGATTTAAAATAATTCCGAAGTTAGATTAATCTATTTTAAGTAATTAAAATATCAGGAAAAATCTAGAAAATTCTCATAAATACTTTGAGACATTCTGAGCTCAAATAAAATATTTTTGGTAAAACTTTATATTAACTTTATCTATATATATTTAGTTTTCACCAAAGGTTCAATATACTTAATTAAAATAAATTCAAATAATTTCAGGAAAAATCCAATAAATTCAAAAAATCACAAAAATGCATGTGAGCGAAATTATAGGTCAAATTTTTGGGATGTTACATACACCCTCAGGCAACAGAAAAGGTTAAGCCCTAGAAAAGATCGTCATCATAACCCCCGAATCCTCTATGGTCGTACTGATCATCGGAGTATTCGATATCATCACCTAAAAACGACATTGATAGCAAGAATGAGTACATTGTGTACTCAGCAAGTCTTATAGGGTGTGTTTGGTTGCCTGTATGAAGCCTGAATCGTATGAGTGGATACAATTGTATCTGTTAGACACATGTTTGGTTTCTTGTTCATCCAGGCCAGGTGGATGCAATTGCACCCACTCATGCAGGATGGAGGAAACACAGAAATTGGGCTTCTCTCCAATGTAGGCTCATGAGATGCATAAACAAGCAACCAAACAACTCAACTTGCATCCACTCATGCGAGGCCAAGACTAGCTGAATAGCTCATACGAGGCAGGACTAGGGTGATCACGGACAACCAAACACACCCATAGTGTATCACGGATGCAATTATAAGAAAATGCGAGTCATAGTAATGAAAAGGTTTCTCTGATCGTTTTACATTGGCAAATTAAAGCATAATCATATACTAGATCGCAACTGGAATCTGAAAAAGAGCATCTTTTGTAATAACCAAGTATTAATAGAGTGATAAGATTATATCGCAGTCTGCTCGAGTGATTCAATCCATTCCTACGTCATCCCCTGACATGAAGTATATTTCAAACACCATTTTCCTCATCAAATCGTTTTGGAAATATTAAAACTCTAACCATGTGATGACGTTACTAAGTGCCTTTATCCGTAGGCGTAGCTAATTAATTAGATTTACACTCTGCAGAGGTGTACAGCTTTACCCACAAGAAATGATCTGCCATTTTTTCCAGTCCAGTTAACACTCTTTCTTTTGGGTGTCGGCATGGTGATCAAGACATAATCGTTACATTGTCTAGACCTAACTTTTCACAAGTCCGATGTCGTTGAATCCTTGCTATGGAGAAGAAACATAATTAGGTACAACATAACAGTCCATCTCTATATGTAGGCTATTAACATTGGCAGTCCATCTCTGCCAGAAATGGTTTCTTCCCATAACAAAGCGTACATCGTTGTACCGATATGCATTTACCCACACCTCGGTGTGGAAGCCCCGCATAAGCAAGCCGAGAAGGGATTGCTCATACCATCTCCCGCCTACCAATGTACAAAGCCGGATTTAAGCAACTTAATAGATTAAAGCATCTCATACGGCACTTTCGTGGTTATGCGATTTTCTTGGTTTGAAAACAAGCTGTTTGCTCAAAAACTTGATGTAGGGTTTACGGCGACACACCATACGAACACCGGGTTGAGCGTGCGGTCGATTTGACGATGGCAAACAAGGTAAAAATATAAAATTCACACAAAGCCCGATCGTGGAGATCAATCGGCGAGACTTAATCGACTTGAAGCCGATCAAGATCGAGTAAGTCTAATTAGCGATTAAGGCTAATCGAGATGATAAAAGTAAATCGATTACGAAGAAGGCGTGATGCAACAAAATCGAGAATAAATCAAACCTAGGGGTGTAATTGACGAAGATCAACAATCGGCGATGCGCAACTTTATTGATCAAGATCGATTACAAAGAGAGACCTAAATTACATAGACTACTCCTAGTCGACAAGAAAAAGTAAGAAAGTAAAGGCTTGTTGATTGTATTGTGTTGGATTTTTCTTTTGCAGCTTGCTTTGGCCCTTCTTTTATACCCTTCGGCCGATCGTGTCCCAGTACAACACGTTTTGTAACTTGATCCGTATCGGCCTTGTTTGGATAACCTTTCCCAAAGATTTTGCCATTACCAAATACTTTCAAATCTTACCAAAATATCTATTAGTTTCCGTTTCTTTGACTTTATTGCCGATTTTGACTTGACTTGCCAAATTATGGTGCAAACATATGCCCCCATTTTTGAAAGATGACTTGTCATCTGTCAAAAATCACAATAATCGACTTTTCCCATCTGCTAACTGTTGAACTTCGCCCAATAACTGCCGCTTTATTTGCGCCGTAATTTTCTAACACAGGTGGTGCGTTTTAATTACTCACGTCTTTTGAGATTCACCTTCGCGCTTCAAATTTTCACCTCGCTATAAATCAGCCCCCACTCGGTCATTCTTCAGCTCGGGCTTTCGCATCACTCGTGTCGGCTTCTTCTTTACGCTTCCTATCAATCTCCCATCGATCGCCTTCATACGAACCAATCGGCTTTTGCATCAAGATTGGTGAATGGATCCTTCTCGGTACTCATCCCAATCCCCAACGGTGTTGATCAGTTTTCCTTGGCCCATTAGGAAACTTAGAAGCGCTTCGATTATTGATCAAAGTAACTCGTCTCCTTATCGGCTAGAGGATATAATATTGAGGGTTGGAGTAAGAGTTTTAGGGCTTGGCATTGCATAAAGGTTGGAAGAATTGGTACAATCAAGTAGCGACCCGAAAAGAGAGTCTTGGGAGAGAATGGGCATCGCGAATGCATTCCTTTGAGTTTAAGCGATCCGAGGCCAATGAGCCCTTAGTGGCCCGGCTTATTATTTCTGGTGGATTCTTTCAATGCTTTTATGTTTACGCCTTTGGTATGGTCGGCCCAACCTTCTTTGGACATCGCTCAACTCTGTTTGCTGAGACGGACGGGGAACAAGTGTCGGCCTTGATGCCAAACCCAAACATAAGCTTATCCGATCAAAAGGTGAAGGTGGTCAAGTATATTGCAAATAACAATAAAGTAAATGGATTGGTATCGGACGAAGAGCATATTGCTTTCCTTAACTTTGTGGCTTGATCGATTTACGTTACTGCGGTGCTTCATTAGAGGCCAACCCAAGTATATCGGACAATTGCGAAAGGATTAGTAGAGGTGCGTCGACTTGCACTTGAAAAACATTCCTAGGAGCATTATATCGGATGATGCATGTTATTAGAAGTCGACTTTACGGGTTTCTTGACTTCACCGTGGGTAACATAGGAGGTCCCCTATGGTTTATTCATTCGGCTATGTTGCTTCTTTAGCCGACCTTTTGACTTAGAACCTCACAGAAGATCTGACCTTCCCAAGAAGACAACCCCGAGCGCCATTCCTCAATATCAAGCAAGCGATCTTTTGGCGAGCGGTTCATCATGTGTTCGTGGCGAGACAAAAATTATAGCGGTGATTCAAAGAAGTATATGTCCTTTTTCCTTAATTTGAGCGATGCGGTTTGAAGCGTGAGATTTTTCGACTATAGTAATGTGGCCGTTTTCCATGGCCTTCGTTCCTTAATCTTAGGCCGGAAGCAGTTCTGCGATGTCCTCGGAGACCCTTGGTTTGTCTGAAATTTTTATTTCCCCTTGCATCCTTCCTTTGGTCTCCACAGAAATCGGATATACCAACCATCTTGTGTGTTCTACCATCAGTCTGTTTATGCAAGACAAGCTGGGATTTGGTCAAGTCATCCCAAGTTTTGACTTCTTGATCGGCTTGAGCCAAGAGCGAGTCGCAATGCTACATCTGCTGAGATCATCCTTGAAGTAGCCGATGACTGCAGATTCAATCTTTGCCACATTTTTCTTGAACACCAGAGGCAGGCGGGAGGCTATACTTCGTGGTGGTGGGTCATTCTGACTTTGTATCGATCAAAGTCTCCATCGACATTGTTAATGAATTCTTCCCAAACCTTACGGAGCGGCGCTAGTATCTAATGCGATTCTAGCGGCGAGACCACTTAATCTGGATATACTAACACGAATGTAGATGTTTCTAGTGAGGTATCGGCTTTTAGAGTCTAAATTTCCAATTTTACATTCCATGAAGTTTCTCTAACTTTGTACATGCGAGGACAAAGCTGGAAAGAAAGTGGCTATGGGCCCATCGGGTGACGTCAACCCAAAAAACAGCAACAATCGTTGCCATTACATACTCGCCTCGGATCTTTGGGAATTGAGCCCATCTTTATCGGACTTGGAAAAACAAAAACAACCCGATAAGTCTTTATCGGCTTCATTTTAATCTCCGATTATTTTTCATCGAACAAGGCGTTTATCAAACAAATTTTGAAAAAAGTGAAAATACACAAAGTTTTGCCATAAGAAGATTTCTAAGCCCAAAACAGGCGGTGAGCTACGCCACACGTCGTTACCCTTGAGAGGTAAAACATTGACCTTTATGAGTATCAAGTCTTAGATGCATTGGCTTACCCTTTATTATTTTTATAGCCGACACAATCAACTCAAGTCGCGAAGATCTTAGCGATCTTTGAATATTTCTGTTGTGCCAATTCCTACGCGGTGACCCACTGCTCAACCACGATCTGCGGAGCTATCGGATCAACAAACACTGCTAGGATTCTCCTTGGCGATCTTGATGACCGAGAGATCATGGCCACGATGATTATGATCACGAAAATTAGGAAGATCCTTGAAGTGTCCAAGAGGCATCGGTGCAGTCATACGCTCGGGCATTAAGGAGCATCTTGATAAGTTTTTGATTTAGTGATGCGGCCCCATTGGAGATCTTTAGCTAATAATCGGCCGATCGGAGATGCTATGGCTCTTTGTTGAAGCCGACCTTCCTCAGAAAGCAATGCAAGCCCTCCTCAATGTGTGCCACTTGGATGATAGGAAGTGCGAAGTGGAGCGGCACAAGACCAAATTCAGCGTCGTGAAGCCTAAGAAGCCGATCGAAGCTCTTGGTGAATTGGTGCGGCCTTGAGGACAAAAACATAAGTTTGATACTGATGCTCGGGAGCTTAAGTCGACCAAAGTCCCTCTCCAAGTTAGAAAAAACAAAAACTTCTTTTGGAAGAGTTGGCTAAGATTGAAAAGAAAATAGGAGAAGCCAGCAGATCTTGGAAAAAGCGCATCGGAGATGAAAGAGCAAAAGCTTAGCATTGCAGTGGCCGTTGTGATGTAATGAAGCAATCGGCCAAGGTAAAGCCGATGCCGTGAATGCCAAGGATGATGATCGCGTTCTTAATGAAATCAGAGACCATCGCAAAAGCGTGGGTGCTCTGCATCGACTCTGGCGCGACTCTCCCGGATCGGGCATTGATATTAGATCATGGATTGTAAAACTTTGTTAAATATCAAATGACTTATGCAGAATGCTTGTAACTTTTGACAATCGGTTGTTTAACGATTTAATTATGCTTCTAGTAAATACATTTTTTGAATCTTCAATCCTTTTAGCGATTAACGACATCGTGTTAACTTGGCTTTTTGAATGTGGTCCTTAGTCGGCTAAGCTCAATCAAGCGCTAGGATAGTATTTCTTCAAATATTTTCCATTAATGGCTTTAGGCAATACATACCCTTCAATGTCTCTATTATATCACAATTTCCGCCGACTAATGATTAACTTTGTATGGTCCTTCCACGTAGGTGACCATTTTCCAAATTGGTTATCTTTTGATCAAGCTGGTAATATTGTTTTCCACACCAAATCGGCTTGATCAAAGATTTATGCACAACCTTTTATTATATGCTTTTGCAACTCGGCTTTATTCTTCTTGGTAGATCAAGCGTAGATAAACATAATTCCGCTAGTTCATCCAAGTTATCGATCATTGAATTGTTATAATCTGGTAGACAAACCGTTTTGCACGGCTACTCGTATCGATTCAATGTTGATCTCCACGGAGTAAACGGCTTCTTGACCATACACTAATTGGTAAGGTGAAAGCCGTTGCTCAGTGATAGGATAACCGATATGCCAAGCGACTCAATAGAGTTGAGTGCCAATTAATCGACTTTTCATCAATCTTTCTTTTGATCGACTTGATTAGCGTTTTGTTGGACGACTCGGCTTGTCCATTAGCTGGCGTAGTATGGGAAGGATTCAACAATTTGATCCCTAGACTCGTTGCGTAACTCACGAAACTCGTTAGACATGAATACGCACCTTGATCGGTCGTGATTGTTTGTGGTATTCCACCAGATGGACAATATGTTCGTTCACAAAACCAATTGCCTTAACACTGGTCACCCTTTTAAGTGGTATAGCTTCAACCCACTTTGAGAAATAATCGGTTGCGGCCAAAATAAACTTGTGGCCTTTACTCAAAGCAGGAAATATTTGGCCGATTACATCTACCCCAACCTCTGAATGGCCATGGTTTGATAATTGGTTGTAAAGCCGATGCTGGTGCTAGTTGTATGTTGTCGAACTTCCGACTGGTCTGACATCTTTTATAATACATGAAACAATCTTCCAACATCGTCGGCCAAAAATAACTGTCCGTCGAGCATCCATTTCATCTTATGTGCGATTGATGAAACGCAAATGCCTTCATGTACTTCACCCATTGCCACCGCTTCTTGGCCTCAAGACATCTTAATAGCAAACCTTCCATCGTCCGATGTCTGATTATCATCCATAACAATGTATTTCAAAGCTTGTTGCCGTATCTTGCGTTACTGTTGGCTTAGATGGATCAATCGGGTAATTCTTTATTTGCGTTCGCCAATCGCGACACCCACACCGGGCGGCTTTATCCATTAGCTCGGTCACTTGATATCGGTCGAGTCTTTGTACCACGATGCTGTTGAGCCAAGGCATTAGCTCTATTGTTCAACTCTCTAGGAGCGTGGCCGATGAAAATGGCGTAAGCGAGTAGATGATCTCTAGGCATTGCTCCAAGTATTTGATTATCTCGTCTACGACATTGGTATTCTCTTTTGATTTCTTTGTACAATTAGCATAGAATCCCGTATGCCTCAACGTACTTGCTCGATATTTTCCAATAGCGCAAACCTTTGAGCAGCGCTTCATACTCTGCTGATTATTTGAGCATTGGCTATTTAGCGAAATGCAAACTTCGAAATTATGCCCTTTAGGTGATATGAACACTATCTGATTCCATCGCCTTCTCTGCTACAGACCCATCAAAAACAATTGCCAGGGACTCTGGATACCAAATCGTGATAGTATCATGTCATGTTATAAAATCGGCTAATACACCTTTATTTGCTTTGGCGATTCATAAGACAAGTCGAACTCAACAAGGCATAAGCCCATTTGCCAAGTCGACCCGAGTTGGGTGATAACATAAATTTTATAACATCGGTTTCTGATTACTTTACAAGCGATGCTAAAATGTAATGTCTTAGCTTTGTACATGAGAAGTATAAAGATAAGCATAATTTCTCAGCGAAAAGTGCGACTTGACATCAAGAAGGTGTCGGCAAATAAAGATAACCCTTTCCTTTCCATCAACTTCTTGCGCTAAAAGCAGGACCCAATAGTCTCCTTTTAGGCCAATATATATAACAAACTGAATTCCTTTTTGCGGTGCGGCCAAAGCGGAGGATTAGCTAAATATTTCTTAACGTCGTCGAAAGCCTTTTCTTGATCGGCTCCCCATACAAACTCTTGATTATCCTTTAATTTCAACGATGGGGTAAAGCGCGGATCCGTCGGAGAGATTGAGATGAACCTTGAGATAGTTAATTTTGCGAGATCAATTTACGTAACTCATTTTTGCTGCAGGGGCATTGTATTGACTATGGCTTTGACCCTTGTTTGATTGACTTCAATCCCTCTCTCATACACCATAAAACCCAAAAACTTCCCGGTAGACCACGCGAGCATACATTTGAAAGGATTCATCTTCAAACCATGCTATCTTATGTTCTAAAAACTTTTTCATCGGCCAAATGCATAAGTCATCTGCAGACTTTACTCGACATCATCGATATATATCTCAACTATGTGGCCGACTAAATTATGAAAAATCAGATTCATGGCTCGTTGATATATTGCCCGGCATTCTTCAAGCGAAGTCATAGCGACCATTCGAATAAGCCTATGGCCTAGGACATCTAAAAGGCATTTTGGTATATAAACCGCCATGAATATCTGATTGTATCCGGCATTATCGTCCAGAAAACTTATGATCTTATTCCCCGACGCTGCATCGATAAGCATATCGGCTATCGGCATTGGGTATTCATCTTTTGGTGTCACTTTGTTCAAATCTCTAAAGTCGACACATACTCGAAGTTTCCCGTTTTTCTTCATAACTGGAACAATGTTGGAAACCCACTCCGCATATCGGCAAGGCCTTATAAATTTAGCCTCAATAATCGTTCTATTTCTTCTTTTATAATTTTATACAAGGCGGATTAAAGCGTCTAAGTCTTGTTTAAGCGGCCGATAACCTTGTTTAATGGGTAGCGGATGTTGAGCAATTGTCGGCAAACCGGGCATCTCATGATATTCCCAAGCAAAACAATCCTTGTACTCTCTGAGGATCTTGATTAACTTTTCTTTATATTTTACATTTAATTTTGCGCTAATAAAAGTTGGTCTTTTTCTATCACCATTACCTATATCAACTTCTTCAAGCGGATCGGTGGGCGTGAAGCCTTGACCCAATTTTCAATCTCTTCAAAGTCTTCATAGCCTCATAGCTATCAGTCGTTTGCGATAGCTTTGCATTTTCTTATAGCGCTTTTCTTGTTTTCTTGTCCCCATCGGCGTAGCGCCGTTTGCTCGATCAAATGTGCACAGCTTGCAGATCGGCACAAGTCTGTCTTGCTCACGCGAGATGAAATCGCAATCTTCTAGGGTCTTTCCGATATGCATTACTGCCTCTTCATGTTGCCAATTCGCGCCGAGCGGCCATGGCAATGTGAGCGATGTGCCGGCGTTATAATTCAACCTCTTCTCCGTTCCATTGGACAAGCGCTTGATGCATGGTTGACGGTATACAGCGATTTGCGTGAATCCGATCCCTTCAGCGAGCGCTATAGTTTCCCTTAGCATCAATAACAAAAATGCGGTTGGCAGCGTTTCTGCCCGGCGGTCGATTCTGTAACCATGACACCTTTGGCTTACGTAGGATTGCACGTAAGTCGTTTAAAACCATGTTGGTTTAGATCAAATCTTCGTCGGACTTACGATTTCTTGCAAGTCGTATTGGTCATCAAGTTTCTTGTGGCTCCGCCATCTACGGCATCCTTGATATCGGCTTCCCATTTATATATCATTACGGATATAACGGTTTTAGATCAGATGATCATCTCTTGGCTTCTCGAAGATGCGTTTTGGACTCAGAGCATGATTGGGCGAATGTTTCTTTAGCTAATTCAGTTTTGATTTTGAATTTGGCCGGAAATGTGAACACCATATTGATGTCCATTGGAGGTGTATCATCTCTAATCATGGGAGAATCTAGATCGTCTGCCGATTCAACGTCTTCCTCGGCTTGTTCCTTTTTCCTCCATTCTTTTACGCGACCTTGGTGGATGAAGCTCATTGAAAGCATCGTCCCTCTGTTTCTCAGCGTCGGCTTCCCGGATCTCTTGAGTCCTTAGCCTCTGAAGTCGTCTGCGTTGCAATCGGCTAAGGCCGGACGGACACCATCTAGGCTTAGGCTCTACAGGTTTTCTTATCTTGCCGACTAGATTTTCTTGGTCCACGTTTGGCCTTGGCGTTTCGACTGGTTTGGTACATGCTTTGGTCGGATATCCTTTGTGAAACGGCCTTACGAAACCTTGGCTGTAACCCGAATCGGCCCGACGACCTATCTTTAGCGATTACCTTGGCCAATTGTCGCGGGGTAATACTCCATCGAACGCGTATCTGAGGATGGCAATGCTACTCCCTTTCCAACAAAGCGCCAAAAGGACATCTTCTATGGGCCCTCTCCACATTTTCGATGTGATATAAATTATCAAAGCCGGTGAGTAGGGCGTCGTGGTCGGCTACTTATTCTTCGTATTTCTCGATGGCTTTGAAAATGTCGGTCCGATCTTAGGTGGCGGCCTTGGCGGTGATTTTGACTTTGTACCACTTACCCACGAGGATTTCCTTTGGGTTTAATGGTTCTCGAATTTCTCCCTTCATGATCGGCTTCTATTTGTAATGAGCCGATTGTAATTTTCAAGGTTTGACCGCCGCTTGATTCCGACTGAACATTGACCTGCCAATCCCTCTTCGGCTCATCTCGCATCGGCTCCTTTCCTTTAGCCAAGCATTGAACCATGTTGATTGGGAATGGATCAGCATCGACTTGCATGGTTGGTTCATCAGCAAATTTTAGCCGACCGTCCTTAATAGCCGACTGGATCTGTTGACGAAAAATATTGCAGTCGTTAGTATTGTGAGAAAAAGAATGGTGCCACTTGCAATACCTGCGTTTCTTGATCTCATCAGCCGATGGTATAACATGTCCCTCGGGTAACTGTATTATCTTTTCTTGTAATAACAGATCAAAAATACGATCACATTTGGAAACATCAAAGGCATATTTAACTTCCGACTTATTTCTAGTCGGTTTTAGCCAAGAACAGACTAAGGACTTCTTAGATCCCTTTACCCATTCGGCTATATTTATTTCTGCTTCATCGTCCTCTGAAGAATCACTGGGACAATATTCGACCATATTGATTTTGGCCTTGTCCTTGTCCTTATTATTATTGTTCTTAAATCTATCTTTAAACGCTTTACTATCGAGAATCGGCTTTCTTGAGCGATACGATGAAGTAAGTGACTTAAATCAGCGAACTCTTGCCCTCAAACTTCTCCTAAGCGGAGGAATCAATCCTTGAAGCGCTAAATCGGCAAGTTGATTATCGGGCAAAGTGGCGCTAAAACATCGATTCTAGTTTCCACTGAACCTTTTAATGTAATCGATTACGATTCCCCAAATTTACGGCCAGCGGAGTTTAGATCGAAATCTGAGCTCAAACGCCCGAAAAAAGTATTCGTGAAATCGGCTTTCCAAATCGTTCCATAAGTGGACGAATTGGAGTAAACAAGTAAACCGGTAAAAGCTGCTCCAGACAATGACAGAGCAGTCTTATTTTTAGTCCATCGGTTTGGCGGTCGCCGCATTGGCGATAAAGCGTCGATGTGTTCCAAAGTAGTAGTTGAATCATCGCGGAGAATTTACAAAAGTCGGTACTCTGAAATTGTGAGGTATGGCATGCGATCTATGTAATCGGGATCACGGTTTTACATGGCGATAACCTTCCCCTTTGGTGTATCTTTGAATTGATCCCTTAAAGCAGCGGAGATCGATCGGCCCAATTTACATTATCGGCCATTGGCATAGCGAGGCCCTTGATAATGTTGGTCATAGTTAGCGACTGCCCCGAGTGCAAGCTTCGGGTTGCCAATTATCTTTGCGTCGTCGGCACACAACATCTTGATCGTGTCGATTATGCCTAACGAGGTTAAAACCTTTGGGACAAGCGGTTACAGTATGTTACTACCTATGTGGACCTGGGTTTCTAAGCGCGGTAGGCTCTTGTGAGAATCTCTGAGCCAATCGGTATGGAACGATTAGGAAAAGCATAGAACGGGGCGGCGTGGCCGATTTATTGATCGTCTAACCAGCGTCGGTGTAGGAGTGGTAATGGCTCACCCCACTTGACCGAGGGTCCCTAGGTAATATGATCGTGGGTTGTGTGGGCATCATGGTGGGGTGAGGTCATAGCGGATGGTTTAGGATCGGTGGCGCTCTGCGTATTTTGGGCAATGAAAAACGAGGATAATTGGCGAGCTTGTAATGGGTCAGCGGACTTCTGGCGAGGCTAACTCTGGGCTATAGATTGCGCTATTTGCTATCGCCGGCGGCGTTGTCACGAGCCGATGATTAATTCTGATTGAATAATCATAGCGATAATTCGGCGAAGCGGCGAATATCGGCTTACCGGTTCTGTGACACCCGCATCTCCCAGGGCGTTGACCGTCGGTAGGGTGCATTTTTGAGTGATGCCACGTCTAGTTTTACGATAACGACTTAGCATCAACTCCTCCAGCGCGATCTTAGAGCCTCTATTTCACAGCGTTGTTCGCGGTCAAATCGTCCATTGTTGGGGCGATATGGCCTGCGTTGAGATCGGATGGTGGAATCGACTTTCTGATGAAGACATTTGTCCCACGAGCGTGCCAAGAGTGTGTTTGCTTCAAAAACTTGATGTAGGGTTTACGGCGACATACGAGACGAACCGAGGGTTTAGGCGTGCGGTCGATTTGACACATAGCAGACAAGGTAAAAATATAAAATTCACACAAAGCGATCGTGGAGATCAATCGGCTTAGACTTAATCTGCTTGAAGCCGATCAAGATCGAGTAAGTCTAATTAGCGATTAAGGCTAATCGGATGATAAAGGTAGATCAATTACGAAGAAGCGTCGCAACAAAATCGAGAATAAATCAAACACAGGGGTGCAATTGACTAAGATTAACAATCGGCGATCGCCTTTATTGATCAAGATCGATTACAAAGAGATCTAAATTACGAGACTACTCCTAGTCGACAAGAAAAGGTAAGAAAGTAAAGGTGGTTGATTGTATTGTGTTGGATTTTCTTTTGCGACTTGCTTTGGCCCTTCTTTTATACCCTTGGTGATCATGTCCCGATACAACACGTTTTGTAACTTGATCCGTATCGGCCTTGTTTGGATAACCTTTCCCAAAGATTTTGCGTTACCAAATACTTTCAAATCTTACAAAATATCTATTAGTTTCCGTGTCTTTGACTTTATTGCTGATTTTGACTTGACTTGCCAAATCTGGTGCAAACAACAACCCATAGCTCGGTCCTTAATCCGACCACGGGCAATACTCCTCCCTACATTACGTACAAGTCCATCTCTTGCTGGCAAGCTATTGCCAATAATTGCACTGCAACAAAACCATAGTTTTATTTTGAGTGTTTAGTTAAAATATCCACAATTGCCATCATAGCAAACCCAACATTTTGAATTTCCAAGCGGTTTGTTTTGATCATCTACCTCATTGCTAAATGAGCATGCCTAACATGATTATTAGCAGTATATTACCCAAGTTGAAATTATGTAATGTCCATCCCTTTTCTTTGGTTATTAAAGTTCACATGTCCATACTTATCAAGGAAGTTCAATGATTTATCGGTATATCTACCAATATTCCAATATAGCATTTTTATGACAAGTATGCCCATGCATAATAGATTTGCAAACATTGAAAAGTAATTATTTAAAGTAGTGGGTTCAAGATGATCAAGGAGGTGCTTGCCTTCTGATGTCGTTATCGGAGTATAAAAGCCGGGTCGTCGGCGTAGTAAATGATCTATCAATTCAAGCTCGTCGGAATCTACTAAATCGATCATCGGGGATAACATACAATAAACACAAACTAAAATAAGGAAAAAAGAAGGCGGATAAAAATCCAACTAAAACTTACTCACAAAAGCAGAGTGTTTATTAGTAAGATTATGATTCATGTTTATCTGGTTATACTGTCTCTATGATTCATGTTTATCTGGTTATATTATCTCTTTCTATTTTTGTTTACCTTTACTATTTTTGGACTAAATGGTATCAAGTATTTCTTGCTTTATATGAATTATTCATTTTATTTTAACGAATTCTAGATGCTAAAATTATTTAAAGAAGAAAGATCTGTCTTATAGAGGTAGCATAAAGTAGTGTGTCGTTAATAAGATTCAGATGCAAAGTAATGTATTTAAAGACTTTTGAATTAAACATTTATCACCAAACTTCTTAGTGCCATTCTATTATGAATGCATAACATATTAGGTTATTTACTAAATCTTCATGTATTAATTATTAGATGCATGCATGTTCTTATATGAGCACCTACCCATAAACACACACACACACATATATATATATATATATATATATATATATATATATATATATATATATATATATATATATATATATATATATATATATATATATATATATATATAGCTTATTCATGCTCGTTATACTAGGACACAATCTATTTGCATAATCCATTATTTATCCAATGTTTTTATTTAGTCTAACATCATCTTTGCTATCATCTTTGAAAAGAAATATGTTTAGCAACTTCACGAAATCCTTTTCTTATTAGTTTATTTAATATTGCATAATCAAACTATTAATATTAGACTTCAATAGAAAAGACCTAAAACAACTAGTTGCCTAATTATTTTTATATGAATGGGTTCCTAGCGGAATAAGGATCATAATAAAATTGGTTCCATACAAATTCAACTTTATTTGCAAAATTTCCACATTTAGTCTACTTTCATACCTACTCTTGACCTTGTATTAAATATTTTTCTAAATTAGCTTTTCAAAATATTTTTCATATTTTTGAAGCTCTTGATTTGAAATGAATTTAGAAATTGGTTTCATCACATTTGGATTTCAAGCGACGAGATATTCAAGTTTGAATTTGAACTAGTTACGAAAATAAAGAAAAATAGCAAAATCGTTTGAATAGCAAAAACTTCTTTTTGCCGTGCCAAAAGTCTTTGTTCAAATCGTAAGGCAGCGACATCTCGGGCCGCCTATCGGCAAACGAGCAGGGCACGAGATAGGGCTCACCGCCGGCGAGATCGGTGATGCTCGGTCTGCCAGAAACACGGTTGGCATCGATACCCTTTGCGCACCTAAAGTTCGCCACCGTGGACATGCGGAGGCGGAGGAGGCGGCTGTCTTGCGCGTCGAGCTTCTCTGACGGAATCGGTTCCACCTAAAGCATCTCACGGGACCTAGAGATTCCATTTTTATCGATTAGGAAGTGAGATAAGTGACGGGTTAGCTCACCACCGATTGCCGGTTTTGGAGAAGAAGGAGGCTTGGTGGCGGCGAGTCTCCGATCGAAATTTCCTGAAAATGATAGGCGGTTTTTTATGCTTGTGAGCTGGGAATGCTATAACAGAAAGCAATTGAAGAATGGTTGCTTGTACCACCTTCAATCGATCACGAACCGAAAGCTAGGGTTCTTCGGCTGATTCAGGAAAACACGAAATTGGCGATGTGTGGTGAAGTAGAGCAAATTAAACTTGAGGGTTTACAAGCACGGTCTCTGGCGATCTTGTTCCGGTGTTATAGGCGGGGAGATGTTGTAGAAAGCTTACATGGTGTGAACTTCGGCTATATTTTGCGGCGCCAAAGCAGAGAAGGAATGGGCCGTTCTATGAAAAATTAGAGCATGGATATGGCATGGCAAAGTGTTGATGGCGGTTACCTCGGAGTCGCGAGAATGGCGAGGTGGCTTCTACGCCGTGGCGATCTCGACCACGCGCGAGGCTCGGCAGAGAGGAGAGGAAGAAAGCGGTGGCAGCGGTGGCAGTGGGACCGCCGCGATGAATTGGTCATGACGGCAAGAAGAAAACTCGATTTTGTTGCAAGAATCTTTGAATTGGGTTCATTGAATCCGTTTCCTATCTAATCGGTAAATTAATGAGAATTTCTTGAGTGTACGAGCTAGATCGAATCTACCATAAAAATTCAGACCTAATGGGCGCATGTAGAATTTACAAAAATTCTGACAATGCTGACAATGCAGTGTGCACAAATTTATGCATTCGGTTTTATATTTATTTATGTACATATATGTTATTCAAAAATTTCGAAGCTTTTTGTACAGGTTCCTCATGGACACATTAACCTCCTGTAAAATTTTCATTTTCCTATTTTGACATTTTATTCAATAAAATTCTGACATTGAAGTTTCAAGATTTTTAGCTTTTCAGTTTTTGGATTTTTATAAATATCAAACCCAAAGATTATCACCTGATATTTTCTTTGCGAGATGACTCTATCCAAGATGAAGATAATATAAAAATTTTCACATCAAAATTATGATAATTTAATTTCTGACATTTTTACTATTGCTAGTCACGATTCATTAAATTACCTTTCTTTTCATCTTTTAATACATTGACATGACTTTAAAATTATATTTTGTGTTACGGATAGCTCCACAAATTTCACAGGATTTTCTTATTTTTTGTTTACAAATCTTTTCTTATTACTTATGTAATGCTTGGTTGATTATCAAAAGGGTTTTAGTTTAAGCAATAATCAAAGAAATCAAGAAAACTCAAAGAAAATTCAGGAAAAACCAAAAAAATACAAAAATGAAATTTGGTTTAAATATTTACTTGATTTCTTATTTGAATTGGATTGTAGGATGTTACAAACCTACCCCCCTTACAAAAATCTCGTCTTCGAGATTTGGCGAGGGCTAGAAGAAGTCTGCAAATTCCTTCCTGAGTTGATCTTCACGTTCCCATGTGGCTTTGTATTCGGGGTGGTTACTCCATTCAACTTTTAGCACCTTGTGGGACTTATTTCTTGTGTGGCGTTCTGCCTTCTCAAGAATGTGGATTGGATGCTCTCGATAGGATACATCAGGTTGAAGATTGATATTTTCTAGATTTGTGAGTTCAATAGGAAAACAAGGCACTTTATAAGTTGGGACACATGGAAAACATCATGCACTTCAACAATTGGTGTAGCAATTCAACATGTAAGCCATCTCACCCATTTTCTCAAGGATTTGATATGGACCAATGTATCGAGGGCTAGCTTTCCACGGACGTGAAAGCAGCGGACTCAGCGGAGTGGTGAGACTTTTAAATAGACATGATCTCCGACTTTGGCCCGAGTTCACATCAGCGGTTGTCGGTGTAACTCTTTGGCGAGATTGGGCCTCTTTTAATCGACTTATGATCATATCCACTTGCTCTTGGGCTTCTTGGTGAGATTTGGTCAGAACAACTTTCTTTCACCTACTTGGACCAAAGAGAGGTGTTACACTTTCTTCCATAAAGTGCCTCAAAAGCGACATTTGGAGACTAGCTTGAAGCTGTTATTATATGAGAACTCAGTGAATGCTAAACTTTTCCCAATTAGTACTATAAGGCGGTACCACGGGCTCTCAACATGTATTCTAAGATTTGGTTAGTTTTCTATTTGACCATTTGTGTGATGATGATAAGCTGTACTTAAATTTAGCTTAGTCCCTAGAAGACCATGCAAATTTTCCTAGAAACGAGATGTAAACTGGGATCCTCGATCGGAGACAATGGTCTTTGGGATACTATGCAGATGAATAATATTTTCCAAATATAGCTCGGCAAGCTTATTTCCAGAATGAGTGGTCTTGACAGGTATAAAATGGACCACTTTAGTTAATCGATCCATGATCACCCAAATAGAGTCATGTCCTTTTCTAGTTCTAGGCAGACCAGAGATGAAATCCATCCTGATATCATCCCATTTCGATTCAGGAACTTTTAAAGGCTGAAGGAGTCGGCGGGGCGTTGATATTAAACTTTAACTTCGTCGGCATCGTTGCAAATTGCAACATATCTTTGCAATATCCTTTCATCGGGCCACCAATATTCTGTCGGAGATCTTGATACATTTTGTACACGGGATGGATTGAGAGAGGTGATTCATGAGCTTCTTTTAAGATCAAATTCTTAAGCTCGGAATCATTGGGAATATAAATTTGTTTCTTATGCATAAGCAAGTCGTTAGAACCTTCCATGAATTTAGATTCAATGCCTTGCTTTAATTCTTCTCGGATTTTGATGATGGCTTCATCAATAAGTTGAAGCGACTTTAATTTGGAATTTTAAGGTTGGTTGCATTTCTAGTGCGGCGAAATCCTTTTCAATAACTCTAAATTAAGCACGAAATTCATTTTGCAATTGATTGTTCGGTGGCGAGATGGAGATGTAGTGGAGTTTACGACTAAGGCGTCATCTACGATATTAGCTTTACAGGTGGTAATTAATGCTAAGGTCATAGTCCTTGATTAGCTCAACCATCTTCTCTGTCTAAGGTTCAAATCTGATTTAGTGAAGAAATATTTCAGGCTCTTATGATCAGTATATACATTGCATCGATTACCAATGAGGTAATGATGCCAAATTTTTAGAGCATGAACCACATCTGCTAATTCTAAGTCATGGGTAGGATAGTTTTACTCATGGGGACGGAGCTGCTGAGAAGCATATGCTACAGCTCTGGATTCTTGCATCAACACGCATCCAAGACCGTGTCGTGATGCATCGCAGAAGACGTCAAAATTCTTATGGACGTCAGGCAACACAAGGACAGCTGTTGTGGTTAGCCTTTTCTTAAATTCTTGAAAACTTGATTCACATTCGGGTGTCCTATCGACTTTTGTAGTCGGCAATAAATTTATGGGGTAGTATTTGGATCTCAAACTCGATGGTCACACAAGACAAGGGGTTTAGATAGGTTCGAGTCCTCGTGATGTAGGTAATACCTAATCCTGTCTTTGGGATTATGCAGATCTCTTGGATCTAAGATTGCTCAAAGCGCCAATATGCTCTAAGCGATATGAGGTGTGTTATGCTCTATGGCTTGATCGCTCTATGCTTGGATGATCGGATCATACATGCGTTGCCGCCCTCTCCCTTATATAAGCGGGGTGGGGTGGCTTCTGAGTCTGATTGATTAAGAGATTAGATCGATTACAAGATTCTAGTCGATTCTGAGGATAGAGTTTACATCTTTATCTACCCTATTAACGACTCGGATTACAACCGTATCTATCATATCTAAATATAAGTTCAACTTCCATTAGGATATGTCCCTTTGCTTGCAGCGAGGGGCTTTGCGAGGAGTATCTTACAGGGCCTCCCTCTTGGGCACATCATGAGGGTACAGGTTCTTATATTCCACATAGCCCGAGTCCTTTGCGATCGAGTTGTCGCCTTCTGGTTGCAGCCCAAGCGAGTCATGCTTCACGCAGAGTGCTTCGATTCTTGATCGACTTCTCGACTAGTTTTCCTTCTGATGGGTTGCCTGTTGTAGGCAAAGAGATCGTGAAGGACTCAATAGAGCTCCATCGTTAAACTTTCAGTGGTTCCTAGCCCCATTATTGGAATTACAGCGATCGGCTCATCTTGGGATATCTTGTATCCCAAAAGATATCTGAAGTCAAAGCGCTTTTCCGCTCGAGGCAAAATTGAGCGCCACTCCTTTAAATTCATTCGTCGCAGAAGTTCTTGATGTAAGTAGTTGAGCGTTGGCTCACACATCGCATCAAATTTAGTTGCCACGAAATCATGTATATCGAGAACTTAGGCAATGTAAAAACAATTCACTCGGATGTGATGTCATTTGGTGTATATATAATTTTAGAGTTTTTTACTCTTTTTCCTTATTGATTTTGAATTCATCCAAGTGGTTTGACTCTTTTTGATTAAGCACTCTGCCCGACTAGTCTAGCCCCCGAGCGTTGGGAGTCGGCTCATGGCTCTTTTTCCCAGGCACGTGTTTTGGGTGACTAAAGTTCGCCGTTCATGGGGTCAGAGCTTCACAATTTTGAGTTATTGCACTCGGATTCACTTGCAATCGTTAAGCAAAAGAAGAAAAATACAACACAGAAAAAAGATGTGCGCATCGCACACTATTAGAAGTGTAGCCCTCGACTTCTTGCTTAGTTGTGAGTCAACTAAGTAACAAGTCGAGAAAGTCAACAATTTTATTTATAATAACATAATTGAGTAAGCGACTTAGCTGCTTTATGCTCCATATTTTGTCGACGATCGTGCCATCTTTGCTCGAGGCGCGGTGAAGGCTTGTAGATGGTGTAAGCGGCGCTCGAAGCGCGAGTGTGGCTCGTGCATTGTCTGCGAAGGTGGCGCTTCGAAGCGACGTATTCGTGGCGTCTCGAACTCGTGGCGCTCTTAGGCGTAGGCTCGTGCGCGTGCGAAAGGTGGCGCTTCGAAGCGCGACGTAGGCTCGTGGCGTCTTGAGAAGTGGCGCTCGAAGCGCGGCGTAAGCTCGTGGCGTCTGAAGGTGGCGCTTCGAAGCGCGGCGTGGCTCGTGGCGTGCGAGGTGGCGCTTCGGGAGCGCGGCGTAGGCTCGTGGCGCGTCTTGAAAGTTGGCGCTTCGGGGCCGCGGCGTAGGCTCGTGGCGTCTTGAAAATGGCGCTTCGCTGGGGCTGCGTAGCGCTCGTGGCCATGTCGAAGGTGGCGCTTAGAAGCGCGGCGTGGCTCTGGCGTCTGCGAAAGTGGCGCTTCGAAGCGGCGTAGGCTTCGTGGCCGTCTTGGCGCGTGGGGCGCAAGTGCGCTTCACCTCTGGCTTTCTGATTCCGCTAAATTGTGGCGTCACCATGGCGCTTGATCGGAGCCACGATCGGGGCGCCGGGCTATCCGATGCAATCGCCGGGTCGGTTTGTCGAGAAGCGTCTTGGGCGACGGCGTTACTGCATTAGCGTCACGGAAAACGGCTTGATCTCCCAGCACGGATTGCAAGAGGTCCTCGCGGACATTGCGGCGCGAGGATCGAGCGATCGCACATGCACCTCCTTACCCTTACGAAGGCGATCTTCCCCGCGACTTCTGTTCTTCTTGTTGGCGTTGGAATCGGTCTTTTGCTCTTCTATCGCGAAGATGCCACGAAGATCGCAGCAATTCCTCGCGATCCGCAATGGTTTGCCGGCCAAGTCAAAGTGACATACGAGATGGGTTGACTGATCTTTACGGATCGGATGGTTTTGGACCGAGCAGACAAGCTCTCCGCGCATCTGCTGCGAAGTCGAGGTTTCAGAGTGGAAGGCTGGCGGAGAGCGAAGGTGGCGGCGAATCCATCGATTGCGCCATGCAGTGCGTGGGAAAAGATTATAGCGCTTCCCTACAGCGCATGCGCTATATCGACTTTGTAGTCGGCAATAAATTCATGGGTAGCGTTTGGATCTCAAACTCGATGGTCACACAAGACAAGGGTTTAAACAGTTAGGCCCTCAGTGATGGAGGTAATACCTAATCTTGTGTCTTTGGGATTATGCGGATCTCTTGGATCTAAGATTGCTCAAAGCGCAATATGCTGCAGGCGATATGAGGTGTGCTATGCTCTATGGCTTGATCGCTCTATGCTTGGATGATCGGATCATACATCCGTTGCCCGCCCTCCCCTTATTAGCGGGGTGGGGTGGCTTCTGAGTCTGATCGGTTAAGAGATTCCGATCGGTTACAAGATTCTAGTCGGTTCGAGGATAGAGTTTACATCTTTATCTACCTATTAACAACTCGGATTACAACCGTATCTATCATATCTAAATATAAGTTCAACTTCCTTTAGGATATGTCCCTTCTTGCTGACGTGAGGCACATGTGGGAGTATCTTCGGGCCTCCCTCTTGGGCTTGTCATGAGAGTACAGGTTCTTATATTCCACATGTCCATTCAAACTTCTTTTCTTTCTTTAATAGTTGAGTCATCGGTCTAGTGATTTTGGAAGTTTTGATAAAGCGGTGATAATATCTCACTAAGAGAAAACTTGGATCGAGAGCAGACTTGGGTTGTTCCCATGCTTGAACAACTTGAATTTTACTGGGTCAACAGAAATTCCTCTTTCTGAAAGAATATGACCAAGAAATGCAATTTCCAATAGCCAAAAATCACATTTTTCAAATTTGGCATAAAGTTGGTTGAATCGAAGATTCTCAAGAACCATGTGAAAATGTTGCACATGTTCTTCTTCAGATTTAGAATAGATAAGAATATCATCGATGAATACCACGACGAACTTGTCCAAGTACTACATAAAGACCTTATTCATAAGGCACATAAAACTTGCGGGAGCATTGGTTAGTCCGAAGGGCATCACGACGTACTCAAAGAGGCCATATCGAGTGGTAAATGCAGTTTTTGGAATATCACAGGGTCTAATTTTTAATTGGTAGTACCCATGTCTTAAGTCAATCTTTGAAAAGACTCGAGCACCACTCAATTGATCAAGTAGATCATCAATGCGAGGAAGAGGATATTTATTTTTGATGGTGACATCATTCAAAAGCACGATAATCTATACACATCGTGGGTTGCCATCCTTTTTGTTAACAAGCGAGCCCAGGCTTCCCCAAGGAGATGGCTGGAAGTGAATGAACCTTTATCAATTGTTCTTTAATTTGTTTCTTAAGTTCAACCTTGATTCAGTTGGGGCCATTAATGAGGCAGCTTTGAAATTGGAGCTATCAAGGAATAAGATTGATAACAAATTCCATGTCTCTATCTGGAGGTAAACACAGGTAGCTCATTTGGAAAAACATCGGGATAATCACAAACTATAGGTACTGAGAAAGTTCTTTCAATGAGGTAGAACAAAGGAGCGATTGGGAAGGTGATTTGTCTTGGTTAGGCAGAGAATCCTAAATTTCTTCTAGGTTTAGCAAGGATATGGATCATTGTGCACAATCTATCTGACCTTTATGCTTGGATAGCCAATCCATGCCAAAATTATATCTAAGCCTTGAGTTTCGATAGTGATGAGATCAACATAAAATAATACTCCATTTATTTCAATCTGACTCAGGGCAAAGACTAGTAGTTTTGTTTTGGCTCGGGGAGAAGATATTATCATGATAGTAGCAAAAGATCACTTGGTATTTCATTTTGTTCAACAAATTTCTTGGAAATGAAAGAATCTGAGCTCGAGAATCAAATAACACCAAAGTTGGAATGGAGTGGACTAGCAGCGTACCAATCATCACGTTAGGTGCCTCGTTTGCATCCTCGGAGGACACATGATGCAAGCGACCGCAGTAGGGCCTTGAAAATTATTAGGGGCTGTCACGACGGGTTGTGGTCCTCAGATCCTTGTGTGTAACCAGGATTCGTTGCTATGCTCCACAGGATTGTGGACAAGTT
Organism: Otatea glauca; assembly: GCA_036346275.1. Taxonomy (NCBI): domain Eukaryota; kingdom Viridiplantae; phylum Streptophyta; class Magnoliopsida; order Poales; family Poaceae; genus Otatea; species Otatea glauca. Next base: position 20 of record JAYEVK010000196.1, on the reverse strand, counting down.
GAATTTTCTTGGTAGATTCA
>JAYEVK010000233.1:0-40630 GCA_036346275.1 Otatea glauca | reverse complement strand
AAACTCCGGAAAATAAGTTGTATGCCAAATTCGAGAAGTGCGAGTTTTGGTTGAAGGAGGTGGCATTTTTCGGGCATGTTTTGTCTGGAGGCGGAGTTGCTGTTGACTCAAGTAAAGTACAAGAAGTATTGGCTTCGAAAAGGCCGCAGTCAGTCCCAAAAATTTGAAGTTTTCTAGGCTTTGCCGGTTATTATCGCCGGTTCATTGAAAACTTCTCCAAAGTTACTAATCCACTGACACAACTTCAAGTCTATGATCCTAAGGCAAAGAAGATGGCTAGAGCTGATTAAAGACTATGATCTTGGCCTTCACTACCATCCTGGTAAGGCCAATGTCGTAGCTGACGCTCTTAGTCGGAAACTTTATTGCATGTTGGGTTCGAGTCAATCTGACTAAATCAATGACTTCCAGAAGCACAATTTGAACTTAGTGAAAAATGGTTATGTGGCCGCCCTTCAGTTGCAGCCAACTCTTAAAAGTCAGATTAAAGCTACACATCTCAAGGATGAAGCCATTATAGAGATCCAGAATCATTTAATTGGGAGCATAAGTTCTGAGTTCATGGAAAGCCCAGATGGGATAATCATGAAAGGGACTCGCATTTATGTGCCCAATGATTCTGACATCAAGAAACTGATTTTATCTGAAGCTCATGAGTCACCACTATCTATTCATCCTGGTAGTACCAAGATGTATCAGGATCTTAGGAAAGAATATTGGTGGCCCGGTATGAAGAGGGATATCGCTGAATATATCGCGAAATACGATGTATGTCAGCGAGTCAAAGCTGAACATCAACGTCCAGCTGGGCTTCTTCAGCCATTGCATATTCCGGAATGGAAATGGGATGATGTTGGTATGGACTTCATTACTGGTCTTCCCCGAACTCAGAAAGGGAATGATTCTATATGGGTTATTGTCGACCGACTGACCAAAGTAGCCCATTTCATCCCTGTTAGAACTACCTATTCTGGAGACAAATTGGCAGAGCTTTATATTAGCAACATCGTGCATTTGCACGGGGTCCCAAAAACAATTGTTTCAGATCATGGATCACAATTCACATCCTGTTTTTGGGAAAAGTCGCATAATCTTCTGGGACTAAATTCAATTTCAAGATCGCTACCATTCTCGCATCGATGGATGATCGAAGGACAAATCAAATTCGAGGATATGTTGAGGGCTTGTGTGCTAAATTATAGCACCAATTGGGAGAAGTGCTTAGCATTTGTAGAGTTCTCATACAACAATGGTTTTCAGTTAGTCCGCAAATGTCGCCATTTGAGGCCCTTTATGGAAGGAAATGTCTGACTCCACTTTTCTCGTCCGGTGGGAGAAAGATAGTTCTTTGGTCCAAATTTGATTAATGAAGCCCAAGAGCATGTGGATTTAATCCGGCCGGTTGAGGAAGCTCAATCTTGCCGAAAAGTTATGCCGACACTCGCCGACGTGACTTGAGCTTTGAGATTAATGACTATGTCTATCTTAAGGTTTCACCTCTCCGCGACATTCGTCGATTTCAAATTCGAGGTAAATTAGCCCTCGATATATTGGACCTTATCGTACTAGAAAAGATGGAGAAAAAGCATACAAGTTGGAGCTGCCATCCCAGTTGTCCAGTGTGCACAATGTCTTCCATGTGTCGCAGCTTAAAAAATGTCTTTGCATTCCTTCTGAGCTTACTCAATTGGAGGAAATTGATCTCCAGCCTAACTTAACTTATCGAGATCACCCAATTAAAATTCTTGAGGAAGTAGAGCGGCATACTCGAAATACAACTCATAAGATGATAAAGGTCCAATGGAGTAATCATACAGAAGAAGAAGCGACATGGGAGCAAGAAGATAGACTCAAGGAAGAGTTTCCTGATTTCTTTTAGACCCGATTTTACCTTTGACCCGCCAAATCTCTAAGTAGATTTACGTAAGGGGTAGATCGGTAACATCCAGAAAAATATAATAAAACAAAAATGAATATTTTGGATTTGAATATATTTATTTCTGAGTTTTCTGAGAATTATTGGTTTTTATTTGGATTTTCCTTGGATTTATGCTTTGTATGAAAAGTCCAACAAATAGAATTATTGAATGGAAAATGGTAAGAAGATAAATAGGTAAAAGTAAAATGTGGGAAAAATTACCATGAGACTTTATTCATGCTGGTAAACCAGTAAAACCATCTAGTAAAAATTCTATGTGCTGAAATGTAAATAAATAAAATAATTAACCATCTCTTTTGAGTAGAAACAGTAGATGTAGAAATTACTAGAAGATATTAGGAAATTATCTGGAGTCATAAAAATTATGATAGCACCCTCAGGGTATAGGCTACGTTTGGTAAAAATCTAAGAAATTTATCATGTCATCTAAGCCTTCTAAAAAATCGAAAATAGAGACTTCAAAAATCTGAAAATTATAATATCTGAATTTTTGTAAAATATGTACTTAATATTTTGACTTGATATTTTTATGGAAATATCCATAGCCCAAACTGAACTCTTGTAAATTTTTTGGAAAATAATTAGTATGATTAGTATCCTAGAATAAATAAAATACCGAAATGCAAATTCTGGCTGATGCACAGTGTCAGAATTTTAGTTAATTCATTATTGAATATTTTAGTCCCAAAATTTTACTGGAATATTAAAACTTCTGAGATATGTCGGTCAAAAAGTTTCAGAAAAATCTACTGTGAGTTGTTAGCAGTTTTAATGCCCACATGGAGCTGTCCGAGCCAAGCCCTTATCTCTTGCAACCTCGTCTCACTAACGTGTGGGCCCGGGTATTGTAGCGGCTCGGTGCGCTGGCAGTGGGGCTGGAGTTTTTCTCTCGCTACCCGGTGGATCCCGACCCCATTTGCCAGCCACAGCTTCTGTTTTCCTCTCTTTTCTTTCTTTCCGCGGCAAAGACGAGCTAGCTTGCTCCCGAGTCATCGCCGTCTCTGCGTCTCAGCACCGACCCCGTCGCCCGAGCAAGAAACTGCAGCCACATTTGCCTTGGCCTTTCCCCGCGCCATATCTGGTCATATCCTTGTCGCCTCCTTGCCGGTGTGAGACCTTGTGCCACTTCACCAAGCGTGCGCAGAGCCAGCCACAACTCCCCTCTCGCGTTCAAACGCTGTAAACTCACCCATTGCCGGCGATAAATACCGCAGCAGCGTCGCATTGAGGTCCCCATTTCCTTAGCTTCGCTCTGAACCAAACACCTGAGCCAGTCACTCAGTTCTTCACCATTTTCGCTGAAAACCCGAAAGAGGGGAATCGGTGAATTGAGCAAAGCCACTAGAGATCGTTGGAATCGGTTCCTTATAGAGCTTCACCTAGCACCCTAGTTTACTGATCACGCTGTAATTTCCTACTTCCACGCCTGCAGAGCGTTATCACTGCCGCACTTCTTCCTCAGCTTCGACGCCTGTGGGCAGCCATCTCTGGATCTTCTTCGATCGCGTGTTGTGGTTAAATGGAATCCCTAGGACTCACTGATGCTTAACCCGTTACCCATTCGAGCCGAAACTCACCCATTTTCTTCTCCGATGAGCCACCCCTTCCTCCGCCACAGGTCTCCGGTGGCAGCCCGTTCCGGTCATCGTCGAAGGTGATTGACCCTACCCTCAGACGCGCGTCGGTGAGCTGGTGCTCTTCGTGCCTTCGGCCGAGCCCCTCCATCGCCGTAGCTCCGCCGTCGGCCAGCCCTAGCTGCTACCTGTTCGGTGACGCTGCGCTGTGTGCCTGTTCTGTCAGCCAGAGCGAAGTTTGTTAGTTCAACCGGTAAAAGACGCTTTCTGTACTGAGAAAGCGTATTTTCAAATTTCTTTAGAATTTCATTACCCGAAATAATTCAAATGCTTGTAGAATTTTCAATATAACACCAAAATTAGTGAATGAATTTATATATTCATATAAAATGAAGCGTTTCCATAATAGGGAATAAAATTTTGAAAATGGTCAGTGGGTGAATTTGAAATTCAAATTTGAATAAAAGGCCTAAAGATATGCTTTGTACAAAAATTCTGCAAACAAACTTAGAATTTAATGAAACTAATTTTTCTAGGATCCCTATGTTTACAGGAGTTCAAATATATAAAAATATTAAATTTCCATGTATGTTTGAACTACCTTCTATTTAAGTTTGGCATTCAATACGCTGAAAATTTGGATATGTTTAATTGTATGGAAGAATTATGAAATGAGTAAGAATTTATTTTTCTGAATATTAGGGAGATAGTAGAATGCTTGAACTTGCTTAAATAATTAAGGGGTAAGCTGTTTTCAACTACCATTAGAATTATGAAGTAAACCTAGTGCCAAATGCACACACACATATATATGAATATATATGTGTATAGGAAATTAAATAATTAGAATATAGATTGAATAGACTCAAATCCAAGAACAAATCTAGTAACCCAGTTTAATAGATTTTAGCTTAATCAACCCTTTTTCTTATACATCGCTTAAGGATAAGTGCTTTTCGCGCAGAACCCTTTATTTTATGTCCTCAATTTCATAAATCCAAATAATTTTAGCATCTATAATTCGAAGTCAAAAATATAAGAATTTATAATTTTAGCCTCTTGAATTCGCAATTCAACAATAGATAATCTATGGGAGATGCCATGTTTGTTCATCACAAAAGTTATTAACATCTTGAATGTGTAATTATCCTAATCATGAAGTCTTAATATTCTATAATCCAACCCCTAAAATATACTCCTATTTTCTATAGTGAATCTTTATTTGGTTTACTGTCTGTTTTCTTTTTGCCCTTAATAAATTTGAATTTTTACTATGTTTCCGTTCGATCGACGTGTAGATTCCGACGTCCTCGAGGAAGAAGATGACTCCGTCGCAGATCCAGATCTCGAGCTAGACAGTGAGCAGCAAGGCAAGCACCCCCTTGAGTATGTTGAACCTGATAATTCACCTACATTATGTTGTTTTTGCCAATGTACTATGCATTCCGGTAATTCTCCATAGAAATGCTATCTTGGGTAGAAATTATAGTTACTCCTGTACATTATGGTTTTCCTTAATTTGAATGAACATGTGAACCTTGTAATCCTAAGTATGAGCTAGATATGCTAAATAACTTTTGGGTATAATCGCTAGCATATTACTCTTGCTTAAAGCTATCCGTTTTATGTTTTTAGTCTTTTCAACAAATGTATGGTCCTCTTTGGGAAAAGTTGCTGGTACTTTGGTTAAAAACCCAAAATAAAACTATGGTTTGACGCGGGCGATTATTGGCAATAGCCGATGGTGCAAAGGGAGTTGCACGTAGTATAGGGTGGAGTATCGCCCGTGTAGGATTAAGGACCGAGCAATGGTACGCTATAGATCCAAGGTTTTCGTGCAACCACGAGGGCTGGTATGGGACAGTCTTAGCCTAATAAGTTATGCAGATGTGGCTTTGCATCTAAGAAAGGCGGGAGATTGCACAGGCATTCCAGTCAGGTCTGCCTGTAGGGGTTTCTACATACCAATGCAAAGTGGATCCACGCCTTGGGTGAGTGTTTTTGTTTCCATGGCGAGGGTCAAACGTCCCGGGCTGGTTCAAAGCCACGTCTAGATAATGTAACGGCTCTGTATGATCTCCTTGCCGACACACCAAAGGAAGTGTGTTAGTTGGCCTGGCAAAAGAGGTTGATCATTCCTTGTGGGTAAAGTTGTACACCTCTGCAGAGTAAAAAATCTAATCGATTAGCTGCGCCCGCGAACATGGGCACTTGGTGAAGTCATTCCAATGTTAGAGTCTTTTGGTATTTTTCTAAAAAAATGGGTTGGTTCGGAAACCGTTTTGCAACTAGCTTTGTGTGTCAAAGGATAGACACCGGGGACTTTTGAAGTCGGGTAGACTGGGTTGAAAGACTTGGATATTTGCTTATCGCTTTATGTCTCTCAATTGCTTATTTAAAATGCGATGTTGCAATCTGTTATATTCATACATCTAAACATTTATGCAACTGCAAAATAACCTATAGCCTGCCTTTGTTTAGCCTGCATGATTATTTAATTACATTTGTCAAACACTATAAGTCTTGCTGAGTACCAATGTACTCAATCTTGCATCTGCTGTCTCAGAGGACGGCTCGCAAGTGCCGACAATTCTTACTTTCATGCAGGGGCGGGTGTTCGACGATGATTTCCCTAGGTTTGCCTAGTCATTGTTCGGGAGTTAGTGGGCAAACCACGAGGCTTTTGGAGTTCCTTTAACTCTCTACTTTCCGTTGTTCAGTTTTGTAAATTTTAGACTCAGATAATTATTTCCGCTTGTATATATATTTATCACTTCGATCTCTTATGGTTGTGATATGAATGTTGTAAACATGTGAGTGCTAGCCACTGATCATGGGACTAGTACAGTAATCACATGGAGGTTCCTGTTTGCAAGAACGGGGTCTCCCAATAACTTTACCCACAAGGAATGATCAACCCCTTTTGCCAGGTCAATTAACACACTTCCTTTGGTGTGTTGGCAAGGAGATCATACATAACCGTTACATTACTTAGACATGGCTTTGAACTAGCCCGGGATGTTAAGCCTCACCATAAAAACAGAAACACTCACCCAAGACGTGGATCCATTCACATAACACCCAACATACCATTTCTGTTCATGGCAAGGCGTACACCATTGTATTGGTATGTAGAAAACCCTACAAACAGATCTAACCGGAATGCATGTGCTATCTCCCGCCTTCCAATGTGCAAAGCCATATCTAAATAACTTAATAGGTTAAGGCCGTCTCATACCAGCCCTCGTGGTTACACAGAATTCTTGGATCAATAGCGTCCCATTGCTCGATCCTTAATCCGAAACGGGCGATACTCCACCCTACACTACGTGCAATTCCCTCTGCACATCCGACTATTGCCAATAATCACCCGCGTCAAAAGCATAGTTTTATTTTGGGTTTTTAATAAAGTACTAGCAACCTTTCCAAATGAAAGCCATTTATTTAAACGATGGGAAATGTTGAAGTCCATTTTTAAGCATGGCTAAGAAATTATATTATGCTAGCGATTATACCCCAAAATGACATCATTTATGTCTAACTCATCTAGGGTTTACAAGGTTCACTTTTTCATACATATTAAGGAAATCCACACTTTACAGGTGTAGCTACTGTTTCTACCCCAAAATAGCAACTTTTATGGGGAATTACTCGAATGCATAATACATGACAAAAACAACATATGGTAGGTAAAGTATCGGGCTCAACATGATCAAGGAGGTGCTTGCATTGCTGATCGTTGTCGGGATCAAAATTAGGGTCAGCGACATGGTCTTCTTCTTCGCCTTTTGGGACGTCGGTGCCTACACGTTGCGTAACAGAAGAATAAGCAACAATCAGTAAACTCCAGAAAAGGGCAAAAAGAAAATAGACAACAAAATAAATAGAAATTCACTTGAAAGAACGAAGGCTTCTTTTATGAATTCTTTATTCTTAAATTACAAATTCTAGATGCTAAAATTGATTAAGATTATAATGATATGATCATCACCTTAACATGAAGCAATTCTTCCTTTAATTAGGATTCAGATGCAAAGCAATGCATATTTAAATTTTTAGTTATTTAAAAGCTAAATTTCAACTAATCATATGCATATATGCTTGTATATGCATATGGGTGAACATACTTACATCATAGCCAATCCTTATGAATGACTACACGACAATTAGCTCTAAGGAATGATCTGAGATGGTCTTTGAAAATGCAAGACTTATACTGATATATCAGTTTAAGTATATGGGTTATTTACTCATACTTTATTTAGTGAGATTTGCATCCATTGATATACCTTATGCATTGGATATTCCCTTTATTAGAAGATAAAGCAAACTAATTTGAAACTTAATTGTTTTTACATCTTTAGACTCCTGCCAACATGAGGATTCAACAAAAACTTATTCTATTTCATTTAAACTTTATTTGCAAAAGTTGTGCATATAACATATTACTAACCCATTCTTGTATTCTTATTATTAAAAATTACACAATAAACATTTTTTTTGCATATTTTGAATGTAACATCCCAAAATTCAAGAAAATGAATAAAGTGGCATTTCATGAATAATGTTGCATATTTGAATTTTCATTTGAAATTATCTTTGGATTTATTCATTTGATTCAAGAATTGACATTTGGAATTTAATGACTTTTAAATACCTAAAACAAACACATCAAAGAAACTTATGAAAATTTCAAACAACATGCTATAGAAAATAATTTTTTAAAATACTAAAGCACAAATGATGAATAAATATAATTTTTCCAGAATTTTTAAACACAATTTAAATAGGTCAAAAATTCAAAAACTTTATGAAAATCAGTCAAATTTGGAGAATTACTGTTTGTAAACTATAAGAGATAATCAAGTGAAACCAAAGAAAATGGAAACTAGACTCTTTTCTCTACCAACACAAAAACTTTCGAAATTGTTTAATCAACTTATCACTCTCGAACAGCTTGCCCAGCTACTATACCCGAATTGGAGCATTAATTTTTGCAATCGCTAAAACCACCGATGCAATCGATGAATGCAGCTCCTCGCCTCTGGCAAGTGAGCCCCAAGCCACCCTGGACCCACCGCCAGCTTCTCCTCCCTCTCCTCTTCCTTCTCTCTCCTCCTCTCTTCCACGGCGACGCTTGCGCAGAAAACTCCTCCACGCGCCGCAGCGCCGGACCTCGCCTCCGCCTCCACGCCCGCATCGCAGCCCAACTACCTCCCTATGCTGCCATAAAGCCGCCCGAGCCTTCCTCCTCTCCTTTTGCTCGCCGCCGGTCTTCTTCACGTTCGGCTGAGAGCGAGCCACTCCTCCGCGTCGGCAAGTCGCCGGTGAACTTGGCTGCAAACCCTCCTGCCGCTGCATCCTCTCGGTGCGCAAGACTCCAACCAGCCGAGCTGCTACTGCGCCGCTGCTCTGGTCACCATCGCCAGCTCCGGTGACCTCCACTGCCGCCAAGGACCGCCCCAGCCGAGCCCACCTCCTTGCGGTCCACTTCCCCCCGGGCATTCCTCTGCTGAACCGACCTCGCCATTGCTGCCAGAGAAGAGCTTCGAGTTCTAGGGTTAGAAGAGAAGAGGTACAGCTCAAGTATTTGCCCACTCCCTTTATTTACAAGCAACATCGCAGCTCAGTGGTCCCTGTTCTCTGAGTTCAGCCGAGTGACCCCAGTTCGAGTCCCCCCTCAAACCAAAATTTTTGTTTTTTTTGCCCTTTTTCATTCAACTGATCATACCTTTTGCTAGGTTTGTCCAACTGAAGTGGAACCAGTTTCTAAATTTAAGTTTTGAAATGGGGAGTTAGAATCTGAAATAAAAAGTTATATGTTGCTTGCAGATTAAATTTTTAAATAGAGTTTGAATGATAGGCCCTAAATAGGTGTTATGAAGGAAGTATATATTATATTCATCCATAAATCATGAAATAAATATAATAAGTTACTGCAACCCTATGAACTCCATATCTGCAAAAATATTTAAATTTGAATGTATTTTGAATGAAATATTGTTAGTTTAATCTGTTATTAGCATGCAAGTTTCAAATGGCTAAAACATTGACCAAATGAGCTCAAAAACTTATGAATAGTAAAAAATATTTAAACTTTGCTCTAGCTTGCACTATTTACTAGTTGTTCAAACATTCAATCGGCAAAAATGATCAAACGGCTATAACTTTCGCAAACAAACCTCAAATGCAACGAAATCAAATGATATAACCTTAAAATAACATATACTAGATTTCTTTTCAAAAATAACATCATTTTGAATAATTTTGAGTTAGGCCATATTAACCCTTAATGACCATATACATGAAAACATCTTAAATAAATGCGAAATATCGTGGAACTAACTTTAAAACACTTTTAGGGATATCCCCTACAAATGTCTAAAAAATGGTTAGATTATCCCATAAGGTGCAGCCGCAATCAAGAATGAAAACTTGACAGTAACCTCGCGATCAAGATGATCATATAAGCTTTTCGCAACCTATAAAATATATTGTATAAATGGAAAATAATGAGATAATAGCTCAATAGCATCCTATAATGTTTATGCTACCGTAATATGGAAAAATATTTCACTTATAACCTGTGTAGCATATAAAACTTGTCGCATAAACACCTTAAATGACCACAAACAGCACCAAAACTATAATGCTTAAGCCTTTTCGCAATCCGTAATGTATCTCGTCCAAATGCAAATTTAAAGGAAAATAGTTTAGAATCAGAGTTTAGTATATATACTACCATATTCTGCAAAAATATCTTAATTATAACTTGCTTTGCATCTGAATCCTACTTAAGCAAAAACCTTCAAAAACTACAAACTGCACTAAGACTATAACACCTAAGCACTTTCAACAGCTTGAAAACAACTCGCTAAACCTAAATTTTAGGGAATCGACCCAGAATCGTAAACCAGTATATGGACAACCAAAATATGGAAAAAATGTAATTTGAACTAACTTATCTTATAAAACTTGCTAGAGCAAAAACCCTAAATGATAACGTTGTTAAAGTCACTTGTATGGATGAATGAAATCGAAAGACTTAAACCAAATCATCGGCAATGCAAGAAATTATCACATAACCAAGTAATATCAGCAAATAAAATAAAAATTTATGATCCACCATGTAGGAATCATTCCCATGCATGAACACTTGAAGCTAAATACCAATCAAGCAAAACCTTTTAACTAATGTTACTTTCGTTAATCCAAATAATTTTAGCATCTATAATTCGGAGTAATACATGCAAAGATAAATAATTTTAGCCTCTTGAATTCGTATATAGCCTTAGCTATGATTATAACTTTAGCTTCTTATAATAGAGGATGAAAGTAACAAATTCAAGAAAAGGTCTCACACAAACAAAATGCTAATGAAATCATTATGAAAGTGATAAATCAAGAACTCACAATCACCATATTCGTCTTGGTAAGTTTTAATTTGGTATTTACATCTGATTTCTTTTTGCCCCATTTGATACAGTGTTATTTGCTTCTGTCTCGGTTTTTATTATTCAACGATACACGCATTTATAATTCAGATTCGATTTTTAACGACGTCGACTACGATCCGGATTATATTCCAGAGGAAGAGCAACCAGGCAAGCACCCTCCTTTGATCATTTTGATCCCACATTTGCAAAGTTATGTTGTTTTATCAACTATATGCATGCGTGTATGTTTTAAACTTGCTATGTTGTGGGTGATGGTAGCTAATCCCAATTGTATGCATTTACTTTACCTTGTCAATTGATTACTTGCCATTGTAACCTAGTATTGGTGTAGACATTACTTAATGTCACTTAGGTAATACTAGAGAAATAACTTATGTACTTACTTAGACTTGCTCACTAGAACGACTTTTAAATGATGGGACACATTTCAACTACTTTGAGCAAACTTTGTTTAAATGGATGGAACCACGGTATGGTTTCCACTTAATTTCATAAAAATCCAACTCAAACTTCTGATTTAGACGCGGACAAGTTATTACTTAACTTGAGGCATGAAAAGGACCTAACGCGTAGTTAGGGAGATTCTCGCCGGTCAATTAAGGACCGAACTTGATGCTATCACCTAAGTGTTTTGGTGCAACCACATGTGCTAGTATGGGATAGCCTAAATTCACTAGATTAGTTGAAGTTTAACCTTGCATTTTGGTAGGCCGAAGTAGTATGGACGATCCGATGGACTAGAGTCGTTCTAGGTGCTCCCTCACCGAGGTGTTGGGGCCCAAGCATTCCAATACAACGGTGCATGCCTTGCTATGGGGAGAGTTCGCGATGGGGCACCATCGGTTCAGGATCTCCGGAACTATGGCAAGGGTTTAACATCACTGTCGCTGGTGCAAGGCTAAGCTTTAACTAGTTGAACAGTTTCGTCACAGTCTAGCAAAACGGGTACGGGAAGTACCGCGTGACATGGTTGACATGATTGCTAGAATGTGTCATGTGGGTAAAGTGTACACTCTCTTCAAAGATTAAAATCTAATTAATTAGCCGTGTTCGCGGTCATGAGCAACTTGGGAAAGTAATGTCAAGTATAGTCTTTGTTTTTACCAAAACTTTTGGATATGATGTTGGGTTGGTATGGAAAACTTTGGGGGCCAATGGTGGCTGTTTTTATTCACTATTCGCAGCCAAGGAGGGCTGTGGAATGATGGATATGAATTGTACTTACTGTTATTAGCTTCTTATTAAATGCTCTTTACAATTTCGTTACCGTTTTATGCAACTTTCACTTGGTAAATAAAATCTGCTTTATGCTGAAATGAGACTAGTGTAGAAACTTGTAATCCTCGATCTAGCTTGCATTTACAATATTTCCATACACTAAAGTCTTATGTAGTATATACGTGTACTCACGGTTGCATAATCAATATAATATAGAAGACGAAATGGAAGAATGCCCCAACGACTCTTATTATACTCCGGGGACCGACGATCATGTTGACGGATGAACTTGGGTTTTTCACAAGTCAGATGCCTTTGGGTAGGGATGGGCATACCGCTGTCCCACTTTTGTTATATGTGTTATTTCCACTGCACTTTACTTATGGACTTGTAATAGTTGGCCGGTCGGCCACTACTTGTAATAGTAAGTAGTTGTACTAGTTCTAGTTTATGTTTATGCTATAACAACTGCTTAGTTTGATGTGTATGTGTTGCGATACATCTCGAACGCAGGATATGTGGGTGCTAGGCGTTGATCTTGGAAACTAGCACTAGACACATATCCGGGTACCTGGAATTGTTTTCAACCATCTAATGCATAAACTCGAGCGGTCGTCGTTCTTTGACTATTGCTCGCACTCCCCTCAGTGAGTGTGGGAATACCAAGGTTGTGAGACGGACGGCGAGTACTATGCTTGGATGAGTTGCTTTCAATCCTGATATGGTTGTTCGGAATGGAATTGAAACTCCCTTGGTTGCGTAAGTGTGTAAGATGTAACTAGGTGGCTCATTTTGTGTAACACCCTGAAATTTACCCTAGTTTAAATTTTGGAGTATTTTTTATTTTTGAGAATTTCTGAGAATTTATTAGAATTTAATTGGATTTATTCATTTTTGACCTTTCTTGAATTTAATTAAATTCATGAAAAATTTTATGCAAAGTTTTGTTGGAAATATTTTATTTGAGTTCAGAATGTTCCAAAATATTTTCCAGAGTTTTTCTAATTTTTTCGGGTATTTTTGCTATTTATTTTGGCTTTGTTTATTTATCTGAATTATTTTAAATCAGAAATGTTTTAAAAATTATATGAACAGTGTTGGGCCGAAATCACCGTATGCTCAAATTTATCGCGCCATGGCCCACACAAACATGCTACACAAACCCTAGCCGCTACCGTCCGATTCCGATCGAATGGTTGTGAGAGCGCCGCATCGCCATGTGATGAGGACCATCCGATCAAGTCCACGCAGACGGTTGGGATGGAGCAACGTCGTCTCTTCTTCACGAGATCACCAGAGGCATGGGCATTGATGCCCATGAGTTTCGCCGGCGGTTTTCACGCAAGTCGAGGCCCTTTAAGTCGTGTCAGTTAGCACGTTCTGCAGAGAACCTCAAGACACTTCTTTTGACTCTCTGCACGCACGCCGAGACCCCTCCTAGCGCCCGTGCGACCTCGCCATAGTTGCTTTCTCTTGCCGCCGTTGTTTTTGCTTCCTCTCGCCGTCGTTCGAGCCGTTCCGCCGTGCTCCGACCCCGTCCCGAGTTCACCGAAGCAAGCCGCATCGAGTGGACCACTTCTTCTCGCCGGAGACGCTTTGCAACGGCGTCGACGTCTTTGTCTTCCCCAGCTCCGGCAGCCTTTCTCCTCTGCACCGTTGCCGACCTTCGCGAGCTTCATCCGCCGTCCGATCTTCATCTGACCGTTCAGGTGAGGCCGCGCAGCCATCTAAGTTCTTTCTTTAGATTTAATATGTACCGTTAGATCTATAGATGTGCGGCTCGGATGCGTCTGTATAGGTTTAATGTAACATCCCAAAGTTTGAGTTTTGGAATGTTTGAATTCAAAAATAAACCATTTGCATTTTCTTGAATTAATCCCAGCTTAATTTGAATTTTCCATTAATGGAAGGATTTAATTTGACTAAACTATCCATCAAATTAAAGATTTTTCTGAATTTATTTGCTATTTATTTGAATTTATTTGCATTTATTTGAATTTCTGGAATTTTTCTTAATCGGAAAATGATTTTATTTCTCAAAAAGCCTTTCTGGCCGAATTCCCGCCGGCCCATTCTTTTTCTCCGCTGCCCATCCCTCGCCTCGCTCGCCTCGCGCCGCTCCCATCGCCACAGCCCACTCACCGCCAAATGCGCCCACCGCCAATGCCACCAAACCCTAGCGCGCTCGGTCTCGCACAAGACGCCGCCGTTTCTGAGTCCGTGCCCTTCACGCCCCGAGGGCTATCTAAGCGCCACCAACCTCCTCCCGAGGATCCTCGCGCCGCCGCCTTTTGCCCCGCTCGCCGCCGAGCCGCCGCCATCGCCGAGGTCTCGCTCGTCGTAGCTCCGCCGCCGCAGCCGAAGCTTTTTCCCCATCGTCTCGCCGCTCCGGTGCCTCTCCGCTGCACCCGCGTGTCTCGTTGAGTTCCCCGCATCGTCCTCTCCCAGATCCGCACTGATCCGAAGCCGATCCGTCGCATTTTTCGCCGCTTGCTGTGTCGTCTTCTTCGTCTCCGGTGAGTTGCACCGCCCGCCTTGCCGTCGACCTCCAGCCCGTTCGATCTCCAGCGGGCGTCCCGGATTCCGCCGCGTCGCCGCTGCCGAGCCCTTGCGTCCCTGCCGCTCGATCCTGTGCCGCCGTCTGATGCGCGACGCGTGGCAACCACATCAGCACCGTGTCAACCGCCGCGTGTGTGCCGCGTCAGCCACCACCTCAGCCTTTTGCCGACGCAAGCGCCAACGTCAGCCGTGCACCGAGTCCACCAAAAGCCGGCTGACATCAGCGTTGCGCGATAAACCGATTTTCCAGTACAAAAATAAATCCAGAAATTCCGAATTTCTGATTTTCAGCCTTTTTCTCTGATTTAATTTTCCAGAAGCTCGTTCTCCCTCATACGAACTCCGATTGAGGCGATTCAAGTTTCTAAATTTTCCTAAAATCAAGATCTATCTTTCAGAGCCATTTATTTTCAGTTTTGAGCTAGTTTGAGTCTCTGTTTTGTATTTATTTGGTTTCGTTGCTTCTTTTCCGGTAAACGCTAATTCCGAGGGAGCGAACGAAGACTTCGAAGACCAAGACTCAGCACTAGATCAGCAAGGAAAGTCATAATCCTTTGATCATATTGATCCTATGTTTGCAAAAGTAATTTACTTTTATACAATTGCATGCTATTTTGTGTATCAATGCTTATTTAATGGGAGTAGAAATATACCTAGTTGACATTATGCCACCTTGATTAATTGTATGCCATGTATCAATTGCTAAACCTAGATTGGGACATTAGTAATTGGACATAATCATTATACCAACATTGGGTTACGTAGCTATGCTTACACATACTTAGATATACGTTGGGATTCATGCCACATATTGAATAATGTAAATCTTGACATAATGAGATAAAGAATCGTGGCCGCTAGCCACTGTTGTAAAATTTGTTGTACCATGGTGGGGTTTGCCATTGGTCTTGGTTGAACGAATTGTTTTCCCTCGGGCAAGTGATCGTGCAGTAAAGGGGGTGCTTTCTAGCACATTGGGATGTGAATGTTTTGCCTGAGACAACTTAAGGACTTAATCTTGTGCGCCATTGAACTGGGCCTAACCGTACTACCACATGTCTGGTATGGGACAGACCTAGCTGATTAATTTGCAATGCCTAGCCTTGAGTACTGCTAGTTGGTGGTGTGGGTTCCGGGATGGACGGGTAGATTCGCAAGGCGCAAGAGGGGGCCCTAAGGGGCGAAACCTTAGCGGCCAGTACCGAGTTTAGACAGTGCATTGTAAAGGCTTTGTCATGATATCTCTGCGACACACCAAAGGAAGTGTGTTAGTAACGTTAGCACAAAGAGATGTTCATATCTTGTAGGTAAAGTTGTACAACCTCTGCAGAGTGTAAAACTATTAGAATAGCCGCGTCCGCGGTCATGGACAAGCCCGGGAATTTCACACGGGGAATAGAGTGTTTCATAAAATGTGGAATGTGGAATTGTTGGGATGTGAACGGGGAGTTCACTGTTGTTTTGTTGTCTATCTTTTATCTATCAATCATTTATTTATCTTTTCATAAATATGCTTTCAATCTATTTATTGTATTTCAATTCAAGTTATTGCTTTCTGCAAATGAAACATATAGCCATCCTTGTCAAGCCGCATGAATATATTGCATCAATTCCTACGGCTTGTCGAGTACTTTTGTACTCACGGCTTTATGCCCATGTTGATCTTCTGTCAAGGACATAATGAGTATCATGAGGAGGAATTCTATGAAGACTACGTGGATTAGGAAGGCGCTTCCTGCACGATTGCTCGTGGTATGTCGAATGGCTCAAGTTATCTTTTTCACGCAATAGTAATTGTTTCTTAAGCCCTTAAGGCATAATGGTGTAAACATTGACCATAAGGTCGCTTGCTTTATTTAATAATAATTTGCTTCTTCTTAGTTAATTCGTTGTATGGAATGATATTTCATCTATGTTTCCACTTGTGTGCACTAGCGTGATCTTGGACTAGTGCAATATACACGAGGGTTTGGATTTGCAAATCCGTGTCCCGACATTTAACTAGGGTAGATCTTGGCCGTTGGTTTGTTGATGGATGAGTGAGATTGCGTCGCGCCGCTAGTTTGCATAGTTAACCGCTTGGGTATCGTGGACCGCTTGATTAGATCTGCATGCGGTGCAAGTGGGCTTAATGAGTCGGGTGAATTCGCGCCGTCAGATTTGAACGAAGCGGCGGAGATCGCGCCGCCGGTGAGTGAGTAGAAGGTCGACGCGCGTCGGCGAGGAATGCGAGGTGTGCAACGCATGCGCAGTGATCTCGCCATTGGTTTCAAACCAACCGCCGAGATTCTCGCCGCGATCGCGAGAATCAAAGCGTTGCCAACCGTACGAGTTGATCTGGCCATTGGATCCTTGGCGGCCAGGATTGCGTCGCGTGGAAGGGATCCGACCGTTGGTTGAGGACCGCTGCGATGTTGGCACGTGTCCGCGCACGAATCCCGAGGCGGTCGACTGACGTCAGCAGTGATGTCAGTGCTGACAACATCTGGTGGGGCCGCGTGCACTATTCTGTGGACCGAGTCCACGGTGGACCCGACCCGAGCCGTGGACCGAGTCCATGGACCGGCTGATGTCATGCTGACGCAATAAACCGAATTTTCAGTAGAAAAATAAATAATTTAATTCGGGATTTTCTATTTTCCCATTTATAATTTATTTAAAAATTTGAAAGGCTATAACTTTCATATTTGAACTCCGATTGAGTTGATTTCATTTCTAAAAATTTGTAAAATTGTGCTCTTTTTAATGGTGAATTTTATTTGAATTTTTGAGGTTATTTAGTCCACTGTTTTCGTTATTTATTGCATATATGATTTTTACGCGTAGACGCAAATTTGTCGGAAGGGTTCGTCGCTCAAGATCAAGCTTCAGATCACGACCAGCAACTCTTTGAAGGCAAGTGATGCTTTGACCATTTTGATCCTGGGCCATTTAAATATATATTTTGCTTTAAAATTATGCATGCCAAATTGATTAAAATATATTTAAATGAATTTGGATAATTTAGCTAATCAACCCATACTGTTAATGTCACCTTGAAATTACTATTTGTATGCCTTTAAATCATTGTCCACCCTAAGGTTATTCATATCTATTGGATATTAATATGATGCCAACACGGGAGGCTAGACCGTGAATAGATGCTTAGACTTGCAACGAATCATAAACGATCTTTCGAAAGTACTACAATATTGACTAATGAAATATTGAATTTATTTTGAAAGTGGTGTGTTGATGCCACGTGATGAGACGGAGGTATGAAGACATGTGTGATTCCGTACCGATGTTGAGTTATTGCTGGCATGTATTGCACAATAATCAACTGGGTGGGAAATGATTTAGACTGGGGCAAGTGGCAAGAGGCTGTGTGCCAGGTGGGCCTGTGTGGCAATGGGTTGGTGAGTGATGTGAGTCTATGTGCCACATTGGGCTGTGTGGCGCTATTGAGTGTTGGAAGTCTTGCCTTGGTCGGTTAAGGACTTCACCTTGTAAGCCTTTGATCTGAGTCATCCGTACAACCACATGTCTGATATGGGACAGACCTAGTTAATTAGGGTTCTGATATCTTTCCTTTGATACTCAGGTGACAAGACACGGGGTGTATCTGTAGGGAGCGCACTGTGCTACGGCTTGGTGCCCATCCAACGGTGTTGGCCTGTCCTATACTTCGGCTCTGTGTGAGGGGAGTGATAGCGAAGGCAATACCGGAGAGGTTCATTTGGTAAGGTAGAGGTTCCTGAAAGGCTTTGTTATGGGCAATCACCTGTGTGGTGAGCGGCTGTATCTTGTGGGTAAAGTGTACAACCTCTGCAGAGTGTCAAAACTATTCAAATAGCTGTGCTCACGGTATTTAGCATTACTCGGGGATTACAGTCAAGGGGTAATCTTCAAAAATAAAATGTGGAGAGGGTGGCTGTGGGCCAGTCCTAAGAATGAATTATTAAGGCTGTGTGCTGAGAACCTTTGAAGAAAAACTGTTTGGAGAACTTACTATTATATATATGTAAGGACCCGAATCCACTGATTCGAACCCACTGTGTTTACCGCACTATTCCCAGGATCAACGCTAGTGCACACAGCTCAACATTGGTACATATCACATCATACTCGACGATAATAGAATAATAGTTCATTCATTGATATAACTAAAGGTATGATCTTATGACCAACTTACATTATTAAGCCACGCAGGGCAAGACTAAGAATATAAACTAATAATTAAGCAAATGGAAAGTAGAAAACGATAGCTCATCGCTTCACCACAGGCAACCGACAAGGCTCGGACCCTAATGACTCGTGTCTTCCTGGACTTCATCTTCCAACATAGGTGTAGATTCCTCAACTATTGATTATTGTTGTTTGGCAAGGGTGAGTACTTAAAGCACTCAACAAGTTGTGCATAGAATGCAATCCTATGTATCTATATGTAAGGCTTATTCCAATGGATAGGCTATCATGGCTATTTTGCAATAAGCAGCATTTATGAACATATATAATAAATAGATTGTAAAGAATGTAAAACAAATAACAATAGTAAATAAGTTCAGTATTTCTCAAGTAAATCAAGTTTCCAATCCTAAGTCAAATTTCATCTTCCATATGGCATTCCGCCATCCCAACCATGTTGTCCAATTAATTAAGCTAACCCTTAATCAGAATTCCCGAGCATTGCTCAATACCGCGAGCACGGCTATCCGAATAGTTTCACACTGCAGAGGTTATGCACTTTACCCACGTGATACAACCAAACACCACCAAGGCGAGTGATTATAACAAAGCCTTTACAATGCTCCGCTTAACCCGATACTACCCGCTAAGGATTCAACATCGGTGGGATGTTTACCACATCCAGGCCCCCTCTTGCGCCATGTGAATTACTCCATAACTCGGGAACTCACACCGACCACGATAGTACCCAAATTAAGACATTGCAAATTACTCAGCTAGGCTGGCCCATACCAGACATGTGGTTGCATGATTGACTCAGGTCAAAGGCTTGCAAGGTTAAGTCCTTAGTGTGATCAAGGCAAGACATCCACATACCATCTGCCCATTGGGCCCACCTTGGCCTCCTCGCCCCTTGCCACTTGCCCCAATCTAAATGATTATCACCCCGTTGATTACCAAGCACCCCGTGCCATCAACAATTCAACATCGTTGCGTGACATGACTCGCCACAACAACTCAATCTCATCGTGTGATCCCACATGACACACAAGTTCATAACATTGTTCCATATTCCATTAATCAAGATTAATTATCAATGATTCTGACACATGTGATGACGTGGCATGACTAAGCAACTAATACGGACTAATCCTCCAATGTTGATCATAATTACTAATCAACTATATTTAACCAATCTAGGGTGACAATGGATCATGGCATACAATGACAAGGTAGGGTATAGATCAATCTGGTATATTAGCTAAGCCCAATCTAATTTGAAACAATTGAATATTTGAAATATATGCACTAGTGTAAATCAAACATAGCAATTTTATAAACATGGGTTCAACATGATCAAAGCACAACTTGCCTTGGAATAGGTCCTAATCTGGTTCTGGAACTTGCTCTTGAGTTGCTGGATCTTCCTCCGAAGCGTCGCACAATTCAACGTCTACGCGTACCGAAGAAGAAAAGCAAATAAATGTCAAAACAGAGAGCAAATGAACTCCAAAAATCAATTAAAATTCACCATTAAATAGATCTCAATTTTACAAATTTTTAGAAATTGGAATCACTCAATTCCGAGTTAAATTGCAAAAGATATAGCCTTTTGAAGTTTGAAATAAATACTGAAATCAGAAAATCAGAAATTCGAAATTAACAGATTTATTTTTATTCTGAAAACCGATTTATGACGCAAGCATGACGTCCTGCTGATGTCAGCCCTGGCGCCAGCCAATCAGGCGCTGCCACGTAGCCCCGGTGCATAGACCCGGTCCACGGCTCCCTCGGGTTCACGGTGCACCCGGTCCATGGCGCCGACCTGCGCCGACACATGTCGGCTCTCGATTGGTCCACACGCGCGCGAAACCCACCGCACGATCGCATCCAACGGCCGCCGATCTCAACCCCACGCGCACGATCCTCGCCCTTCATCAAGATCCGACGGTCACAAACTTACCCGGCAAAAGGCGGCGCGACGGCGAAGACCACCGGAGGCGAGGAAGAAGACCGAGATAGCGGTGTTCCGCCGCGTTCCGACGAAGACGTGGCGAGTCGACGCAAAGACACTCCGACGAAGTTCGAATCTGAACCAACACGCCGAAACCGGACGAACCGGCGGCGAACTCGAGCAAAAACCGAGGCGCCCCGCTTCTAACTCCGGCGAGCTCCTCCGGTGCGTGACGACGCTCGCGAAACCTTACCGACCAAAAGACGCGGCGACACGGATGAACCTCGGGCGCTACCCCTCCTTTATAGCCTCGCAAACGCGCTAAAAACGGAACCCTAGGTTTTCCCCGGCGGCGAAGTCGTGTCGACGGCGGACTCCGAATTCGCATCGGAGACGACAACCCTCAGCCGTTCGATTCCGCTCCAACGGTCACGATCACACAGCCACAATCTAATCCTAACCGCCCACGATTTCTTTCCAACGGCGAAGATCTCCCGAATCCCGAACCGGTACGACCTGATCTCACCCGCTCGATCTTGATCCAACGGCGCAGATTCAATCGCCCTAGGGTTTACCCGAGATGGGCCAAATGGGCCGCGCTTCTTGAACACGCCACAAGACAAAGACACCGGCCGAGCCCATTATCGCTCGTGAGGTTTTTCAAAAGGTTTTTCATTTAAAATAATTCCAGAAATTCATTTAATTTGTTTTAGGCAACAAAATAATCAGGGAAAATCCAAGAAAAATCTCAAAAATACTTTGAGACATTCTGGACTCAAATAAAATACTTTTTGTAAAACTTCATTTTAACTTTGCATAAATTTAAATAGATCTGAAAAAAGGCAATAAACTTGATTTAAAATTAGTTCCAATAAATCCAGAAAATCCAAATAAATTCCAGAAAATCATAAATGCTCTTTTAAGCAATAAAATAATATTTAAGCAAAATTTTGGGATGTTACAATATAACCGTTTCATTGCTTTTAACCTAAAAAAAGACGCTAGTTTAAAAATGTTGTTTGATGCAAAAGAACCAGGTAAGCCAATTCCTTGGAATAAGCCTTGCATGTAGTAATAGTACCGCATTCTGTGTATTACTTGCTGAGTGCCTTGAGTACTCACCCCTCCTTGCCTATCAACCCCAACATCAGTGGAGGAGTCTACGCCAGCTTGGGAGGAGGAGTACATTGAAGAGCCAGAAAATTAGGGGACAAGCCTAGTCGGTTGCCTGTGGCAAGATGAAGGCTTCCACAAAGTTTATTTGTTTTTCGCTGTTTCCTTTCTTAATCTGATAATGTAAGCCCTGCGTGGCTGATTTATGTAAGGGGACCATAAGGTCGTACAATTCAATTTATATAAATGTTTGCACTATTTATTATTGTATCGCTGTAATGTCTGCAATGTGCAACCTCAGAAAGACTGTGTGTGCAGCCGTGATCCTCGGATCTGCATCGAATACACAGAGGGTCCGAATTTCTAATCGGGTCCCGGCAGCAGGTGGTATTAGAGCAGTCGATCAGAGGTCTTGACCCTAACTAGGATAGTTGTGCCTAGGTGGATAAAACTATTTTCTAAGATTTAATCAACTTGAGCAAGAATATCAATGAAATCTCGACTTATCTTTTCTCTCTTGATCATACCTATGCTGCATTTTCTGTTGTTATGTTTGGTTTTTAAACGAGGTCTGTTTTGGGCAGATGAGGAGGATCCACACCTATGGAGAGCACATTGGAGGATTCGCCACGAGCTATGGCGTATGATGCAACTTCTGGAGGCTTCGATGTGCCACTTTATTAGGGGACCATCAGAAAGCGGGCGTGACTTGATATCGCCTCGATGTCAAGATCATTGTTTATGCTCGGAGAGGACAAGGGCGAGCCGTCCCATCTCGCATCACCGCCGGAGGACTTCTTTTGAGGCCAGGATCCAGGAGATGGCACGTCTCACGATGCGGCAGATCGCCCGCACCTACTCCACAGAGTTGGAGAGCACTGTTTTTCGTCATCACGCGCGCTAAGATAATCACCACGACAGGATGGAGCTCTTGGAGGAGGACGCCACGATCACTCACCTGGCGAGGTATGTCATCGTCCAGGAGGAGGCCATAGATGAGACAGTCCAGGAGCTGCAGAGAGCCTGCGACGACGTCACGGAGGCTAGAACTCAACTGCGGGAGAACTTAGCTCACGCTATGCAGAGGATCCATGAGCTAGAGATGGCTCTGTACGAACTGGAACTTGAGCCAATTTTGGAGCTGCATGACCCAGATCCGGAGGAGCCGGAGAAGGCAGCCTTGGGACCAGCCAAGTCAATGGGGTCATTTGTGCCGGCTGCAGTAGGTCATCAGGATCAGTTCTTCCCGATGCCAGAGCACCCGCCGGTGTATGCTCCGGGGGAGACGCAGCCGGGTTGGCTCAATGAGTGATCGAGTCTAGCTGGGTCTAGTGTTGAGACTCGAGTGTTGAGTCATGTCTTGTTTCAGAGTAACCAGTAGGTGTGAGTCGATATTGCTTTTAATGTTGTCTTCTTGTTTCTGTTTGGGAGTGTCTTGTATGTGTTGCATTGCCCTTTGGCACTTGTGAGCAACCATACTATTTTATTATATCAATAAAGTTGCTAAATAATTTAAGTTACACCTGTGTTTCCCCCGTATAAGTTCTTTTATTTGTCTATGCTTTCTTCTTTTCTTAACCTTGGAAGCTTTCAACATATGGTGAGGACTCGTGGCAACGCTGGAGCAAGTGGAAGTGGAGCCAATCAGGCGGACAACCAGAATGAGGAGCCAATCCCACAATCGCCGCAAGTTGATCTGTAGAACTTGGGAGCTTTTCTAGCTCCCCAAACTCAGCTCATGAGTACGATGATGCAAACTATGCAGCAGATATCCAATCAAGCTGGAGCGAATGTCCAACCAGGGGGTAACCATGGTCCACACCACTACTCAAGACTGTCAGAGTTTATGAGGACTCGCCTACCTACATTCTCGGGCAATGCTAATCCGTTGGAAGCGGATGATTGGTTGAGACTATTGAAAGAAAGCTGCACATAACCCCAGTGTATGGGACATGAGAGGGTACTCTATGCCTCTCATCAATTGGAAGGAACCGCCGCGGAATGGTGGGAGAATTTCTGTGCCGCACATGAGAATCCCCAATAAATCACTTGGGAGGAATTCGCTGGTGCTTTCCGTCAGTACCATGTATCGGAAGGTATCATGGAATTAAAGAAGGAAGAATTCACGAGCCTAAAGCAAGGGGGCCAGTCTGTGGTCGATTATCTGAACAAATTTACTCAGTTGGCACGCTACGCACCAGAGGATGTATCAACTGACAGGGAAAGGCAGTCCCGATTCATTAAAGGGCTCAATACCGGATTACAGGTGGGACTGATTACCCACACCTTCCCGGACTTCCAGGAGCTGGTTGATAAGGCTCTCATCTTGGAGGACAAGCGCCGAGAGTTGGATGACAACCGGAAGCGCAGAATGGCGCAACAACGAGGTCGTTCGAGCCAGCAGAGGCAGAGGACGGCACCCCAACAGTTTGTTCGATACCAACCTGCAGGCGTGGATGTGGCACCACCGCCGCAAATCGTCCAAAGGCCAAAATGTTCAAACTCCGCCAGGTCGGTGGTACAAGCCGGAGGAAACTCGCAGGTACGGAAGACGTTGCTATCATCGCAACGAGATAGGCATTTCACCAACAATCGCCTAAGAAGGGAGGTGTCACCCCTGTTCGCTTTAACCTAGGGAACACACCTGCAAGGACTCCAGCGCCAAATGTGAACCGCGGGGCATCATCATCAGCAACCCCATCTCAAGCAACTGCGAGAGGCCGAGTTAATCACATCACCACGGATGAGGTTCAGAATGCAACGAACGTTGTACTGGGTAAGTTCCTAGTAAACTCAGTACCAGCTACTGTTTTATTTGATTTCGGAGCTTCACATTCATTTATTTTCCGAGATTTTGCTGTTCAAAATGATATGGATATAGTGAATCTTAAATGTGTGCTTATAATCCAATCCCTGGATCAGAACTCCGATCTAAAGTAGGATGTTCTGGGGTAAAACTAATAATTAATGAAGTAGAGTTCCTAGCGAACTTAATCGTGCTGAATACCCAAACCCTGGATGTTATCCTGGGAATGGATTGGCTAACCAAGCACAAGGTCGTGTTAGACTATGGACGAGAGTCATATCACGAGAGCCCTAAGGAGAAGGATTGAGTTTGAAGCAACAGCAGTACGAGATGGACAGTTGGTGGTCAACAGCTTGAAGGCCGCCAGTTTGGAGGATGTTCCAATAGTCAGGGATTATTCAGATGTTTTCCCGGAGGATTTACCTGGAATGCCGCCGGATAGAGATATCGAGTTCGTTATAGAGCTTGTTCCAAGGACAGCTCCAATATCCAAGAGACCTTACCGGATTTCCACAGATGAGTTGGTAGAGATGAAGCAGATTGAAGAACTGTTGGAGAAAGGTTTTATCAGACCTAGTTCATCGCCATGGGGAGCACCGGTCCTGTTCGTCAAAAACAAGGACGGGAGTTTTAGGATGTGTATAGACTATCGTGCACTCAATAACGTGACGATAAAGAATAAATATCCGCTACCAAGGATCGATGATCTATTCGACCAGTTGAGAGGAGTAGGAGTCTTTTCCAAGATTGATCTCCGATCGAGATACCATCAATTGAAGATACGATCAGAGAATATTCCGAAGACTGCGTTTTTGTCAAGATATGGACATTACGAGTTTACAGTTATGTCCTTCGGTTTGACAAATGCACCAGTATATTTCATGAACTTGATGAATAAAGTTTTTATGGAATATTTGGATAAGTTCGTTCTCGTGTTCATAGATGATATCCTTGTCTACTCCAAGACGAAGGAAGAACACGCCGAACATTTAAGGTTAGTTCTTGAAAAGTTGAGAGAACAACAGTTGTTTGCTAAATTTAGTAAATGTGATTTTTGGAAGGATAAGGTGGAATTTCTTGGACACATAATGACTGCGGAAGAGGTTGCGTAGATCCAAAGAAAGTGGAGGCGATTACATTGGGAACCACCAAGACTCGTAACCCAAATCCGTAGTTTCCTTGGAATGGCGGGATATTACCATCGTTTCATCGAGGGATTCTCTACGATTGAGAGACCCCTTACGCAATTGTTGAAAAAGGAAAAGAAATTCTTGTGGACACCAGACTTTGAAAAGAGTTTCCAGGAGTTGAAGAAACGATTAACATCAGCACCTGTATTAGTTTTACCTGACGTTCATCAAAGCTTCGACATCTATTGTGATACATCACGTCAGGGATTGGGATGCGTGTTGATGCAAAACAGGAAGTAATTGCATATGCATCAAGGCAATTGAGGCCACATGAGGAGAACTATCCAACTCATGATTTGGAATTGGCTGTCGTAGTGCGTGCACTGAAAATATGGCGTCACTATCTCATCGGAAACAGATGTGAAGTGTATACTGATCATAAAAGTCTTAAGTATATCTTCATGCAAGCTGACCTAAATATAAGGCAAAGAAGATGGCTTGAGTTAATCAAAGATTACAATGTTGGAATTCATTACCATCCTGGCAAAGCCAACGTGGTGGCGGATGCCTTGAGCAGAAAGAACCACAATGTAAATATGCTGTTGGAAACAAGTCAGACAGAATTGTGTAAGGATTTCCAGAAATTAGAATTAGAAATGGTGCCAGAAGGATTCTTAACAACCTTGGAAGTAAAACCTACCCTGGAAGATCAGATTAGGGAAGGGCAGAAAGATGACGACAAAATCAAGAGAATTAAGTCCAAAATGAATGCAGGCAAGGCAAAAGATTTCAAACTGGATGAGCAAGGTACTATGTGGTTTAAAGGGCGCATCTGTGTGCCGAACAAAAAGGATTTGAAGCAGTTAATTTTGGAGGAAGCCCATGATTCCAAGTACTCAATTCATCCAGGAAGTGCAAAAATGTATCAAGATTTAAAAGAAAGATTTTGGTAGCCAAGCATGAAGCAGGAAGTTGTAGAGTATGTCACACTGTGTGACATATGTCAAAGAGTCAAAGCTATGCATCAGAGACCAGCAGGACTATTGCAACCTTTAAAGATACCTGAATGGAAATGGGAAGAAATTGGTATGGATTTCATCACCGGTTTACCCAGAACTCAAGGTGGATATGATTCCATATGGGTCATAATAGATCGTTTAACTAAAGTGGCACATTTCATACCGGTAAAGACCACTTATTCCGGAGACCGGTTAGCAGAGCTATATATGGAAAGAATTGTTTGTTTGCATGGAGTACCAAATAAGATAGTGTCGGACAAAGGATCTCAGTTTACTTCAAGATTTTGGGGTAAGCTGCATGAGGCAATGGGAACTCGGTTAAAATTTAGTACAGCATACCATCCGCAAACAGATGGTCAAACTGAGAGGGTTAACCAGATATTGGAAGATATGCTAAGAGCTTGTGCGCTAGCATATTCTTCTTCGTGGGACAAGTGTTTGCCTTCTGCTGAGTTCAGCTATAATAACAGTTATCAAGCAAGTTTACAAATGTCTCCATTTGAAGCTCTGTTTGGTCGATCCTGTCGAACACCATTGAATTGGAATGAGACTGGGGAATGACATGTTTTTGGCCCGGATTTACTGCAAAATGCAGAAGAGCAGATCACCATGATCAGAGAAAGACTGAAGATTGCTCAGTCAAGGCAGAAAAGCTATGCCGACAATAGTCGCAGGGAATTGAGCTTTGAACCTGAATACTTCGTGTATCTCAGAGTTACGCCACTCAAAGGAGTCAGAAGGTTTCACGCAAAAGAGAAGCTCGCACCCAGATATGTAGGACCGTTCAAGATCTTGAGCCGCAGAGGTGAAGTTGCATATCAGTTGGAGTTACCGCAGTCCTTGGCAGGAGTGCATGATGTATTTCATGTGTCTCAATTGAAGAAGTGTCTTCGAGTACCGGAAGAGCAAACACCTCTGGAAGCAATCGAGCTGCAAGAAGATTTATCTTATAAAGAACAACCGGTGAAGATTTTGGACACCATGGTCAGAGAAACAAGGAACAATTCAACGCGTTTTTGCAGAGTTCGGTGGAGCAACCACTTGGAAAGTGAAGCAACATGGGAACGCGAACAAGACCAAAGAAGGAGTTTCCTGACCTGTTTCTGTAGTCAGCCCTGAATCTTGGGGACAAGATTCTGTTAAGGAGGGGAGATTTGTAACACCCTGAAATTTACCCTAATTTAAATTTCGGAGTATTTTTTTATTTTCGAGAATTTCTGAGAATTTATTAGAATTTAATTGGATTTATTCATTTTTGACCTTTCTTGAATTTAATTAAATTAATTGAAAATTGTATGCAAATTCTTGTTGGAAATATTTTATTTGAGTTCAGAATGTTCCAAAATATTTTCTAGAATTTTTCTGGATTTTTTCGGGTATTTTTGCTATTTATTGTGCTTTGTTTATTTATCTGAATTATTTTAAATCAGAAATGTTTTAAAAATTATATGAACAGTGTTGGGCCGAATCACTGTGCGCTCAAATTTATCGCGCCATTGGCCCGCAAATGAGCCGAAACCCTAGCCATGCGTCATTCGATTCCGATCGAACGGTTGTGAGAGCGCCACGTCGCCATGCGATGAGGACCATCCGATCAAGTCCACGCGGACGGTTGGGATGGGGCCACGTCATCTCTTCTTCGCGAGATCACCGGAGAGGCGTGGACATTGATGCCTGTGAGTTTCGCCGATGGTTTTCACGCACATCGAGGCCCTTTAAGCTGTGTCAGTTAGCACGTTCTACAGAGAACCTCAAGACGCTTCTTTTGACTCTTTGCACGCACGTCGAGACCCCTCCTAGCGCCCGTGCGACCTCGCCGTAGTTGCTTTCTCATGCCGCCGTTATTTTTGCTTCCTCTCGTCGTCGTCCGAGCCGTTCCGCCGTGCTCCGAACCAGTCCCGAGTTCACCGAACCAAGCCACGTCGAGTGGACCACTTATTCTCACCGGAGACGCTCTGCAACACCGTCGACGTCTTCCGTGCTTCGGCAGCCCTTGTCCTCTGCACCGTCACCAACCTTCGCGAGCTTCATCCGCCGTCCGATCTTCATCTGACCGTTCAGGTGAGGCCGCGTAGCCATCTCAGTTCTTTCTTTAGATTTAATCTGTACCGTTAGATCTATAGATGTGTGGCTCGGATGCGTCTTTATAGGTTTAACTAGGGTAGATCTTGGCCGTTGGTTTGTTGATGGATGAGTGAGATTGTGCCGCGTCGCTAGGTTGCACAAAGAAACCGCCGTATCGTGGATCGCCGGATTAGATCATGGCGGTGCCGCGAGCTTGGGCTGAGTTGGGTGAATCCACGCCGTTCAAATTTGAACGAGCGGCGGAGATCGCGCCGCTCGGTGAGCGAGTAGTACGCTGACGTGTGTCGGCGAGGAATGCGAGCTGTGCAGCGCATGCGTGTGATCTCGCCGTTGGTTTCAAACCAACCGTCGAGATTCTGTCGCGTGTCTGTGCGGGAATCAAAGCGTTGCCAGCCGTGCGCGTTGATCTGGCCGTTTGATCCTTGGCAGCCAGGATTGCGTCGCGTGGAAGGGATCCGACCGTTGGTTGAGGACCGTTGCGATGTTGGCACGTGTCCGCGCACGAATCCCGAGGCGGTCCGCTGACGTCAGTGCTGACATCATCTAGTGTGGCCGCGTGCAGTGTTCTGTGGACCGAGTCCACGGTGAACCCGACCCGAGCCGTGGACCGAGTCCATGGACCGGCTGATGTCATGCTGACGTAATAAACCGAATTTTCAGTAGAAAAATAAATAATTTAATTCGGGATTTTCTATTTTCTCATTTATAATTTATTTAAAACTTTGAAAGGCTATAACTTTCACATTTGAACTCCGATCGAGTTGATTTCAGTTTTGAAAAATTTGTAAAATTGTGCTCTTTTTAATGGTGAATTTATTCAAAATTTTTGAAGTTATTTTGTCCACTGTTTTGGTTATTTATTGCATATATGATTTTACGCGTAGACGCAAATTTGTCGGTAGGGTTCGAAGAAGAGTTCGTCGCTCAAGATCAAACTTCAGATCACGACCAGCAACTCTTTGAAGGCAAGTGATGCTTTGACCATTTTGATCCCAGTTTCTTTTAAATATATATTTTGCTTTAAAATTATGCATGCTAAATTGATTTAAATATATTTAAATGAATTTGGGTAATTTAGCTAATCAACCCATACTGTTAATGTGACCTTGAAATTACTATTTGTATGACTTTAAATCATTCTCCACCCTAAGGTTATTCATATCTGTTGGATATTAATATGATGCCAACACGGGAGGCTAGACCGTGAATAGATGCTTAGCCTTGCAAGGAATCATGAACGATCTTTCGGAAGTACTACAATATTGACTAATGAAATATTGAATTTATTTTGAAAGTGGTTTGTTGATGCCACGTGATGAGACGGAGCTACGAAGACCTGTGTGGTTCTGTACCGATGTTGAGATATTGTTGGCATGTGTTGCACAATAATCAACCGGGCGGGAAATGATTTAGACTGGGGCAAGTGGCAAGAGGCTGTGTGCCAGGTGGGCCTTTGTGGCAATGGGTTGGTGAGTGATGTGAGTCTGTGTGCCACTTTGGGCTGTGTGCCACTGTTGAGTGTTAGAAGTCTTACCTTGGTCGGTTAAGGACTTCACCTTGCAAGCATTTGATCTGAGTCATCCGTACAACCACATGTCTGATATGGGACAGACCTAGTTGATTAGGGTTCTGATATCTTTCCTTTGATACCTCAGGGTGATACTATATGGGGGTGTATCTGTGGGGGGCGCACTGTGCTCTGCCTTGGTGCCCATCCAACGGTGTTGGCCTCATATACTTCGCTCTGTGTGGGGAGGACAAAGAAAGGCAATACCGGAGAGGTTCATTGGGTAAGGTAGAGGTTCCTGAAAGGCTTTGTTATGGGCAATCACCTGTGTGGTGAGCGGCTGTATCTTGTGGGTAAAGTGTACAACCTCTGCAGAGTGTCAAAACTATTCGAATAGCTGTGCTCGCAGTATTGAGCATTGTTCAGGGATTATAGTCAAGGGGTAGATCTTCAAAAATAAAATGTGGAGAGGGTGGCTGTGTGCTATTGCTAAGAATGAATTATTAAGGCTGTGTGCCGAGAACCTTTGAAGAAGAACTGTTTGGAGAACTTAGTATTTGTTTGCACCAAAACTTGGCAAGTCTAGTCAAAATCGGCAAAGAAATCAGATACACGGAAGTTAACGGACAAGTTGGAAAGATTTGAAGATATTTGGTAACAACAAGATTTTTAAGGAAATAACTGTCCGAGATAAGGCCGATACGGATCAGGATTTCAAACGATTTGTAAAAGGATACGATCGGCCGATGGGTATAAAAGAGGAGTTGAAGCAAGATGCAAAAGGATCCAACACAATACAATCAACCAGCCTTTATTTTCTTACTTTTTCCTATCGATTAGGAGTAGCTCTTGTAAACTTAGTCTTTGTAATCGATTTTGATCAATAAAGTTGCGCATCACCGATTGTTGATCTTCGTCAATTACGCCCCAGGTTTGATTTGTTCTGATTTTGTTGCGCATCGCCTTCTTCAGAATCGATCTACCTTTATCATCTGATTGGCCTTAATCGGCTAATTAAACTTATCCTGTTACTTTGATCTTGATTGGCTTCAAGTTGATCTAGTCTAAGCCAATTGATCTCCACGATCGGCTTTGAGTGAATTTTATATTTTTTACCTTGTCGGTTACAGGTCAAATCGACTGGCACGCTCTGAACCCGGTGTTCATCCGGTGTGCTGTTGTCAGAATCCCTACCTCAAGTTTTTATGCCAACACACTTGGCACGCCGGGGACCAATGTTTTCATCAGAAAGTCGATTCCGCCATCCGATCTCAACACAGAAGCCATAATCGTCCCAACAATGGACGATTTGACAACAGAACAACGTCAAGAGATTGAAGATCGGAAGACTGCGTTGGAGGAGATGATGCTAAGCTGTTATCAGATTAGCAAGACGTGGCGTCACTCAAAAATCCGCCCTGCCGACGGTCAATGCCCTGGGAGATGCGGGTGTCACAGAAACGGTAAGCCGATATCTACCTGCTCAAGCCGAATTATCGGCCATGATTAATCAGTCTGTGCACCACGCCTTAGTAAACCAATCATCGGCTCTTGTGACAACGCTTAAGCCGATGATAGCAAATAGTGTTAAGACTATAGCCCAGGAGTTAGCTTTGTCAGCTAGTCTGCTTGATCCATTGCAAGCTCTGCCAAATTATCCTGTTTTTTCAATAGCACAAAATACACAGAGCACACTGGTCGATCCTAAACCATCGGCTATAACTTCACCCCCTACCATGATGCCTACTCAGCCCACTATAATATTGCCTAGAGACCCTTGGTCAAGTGGGGTGAGCCATTACCACGCATACACCGACGCTGCTAAGTTAGACGCATCAACAAATCTGTCGCCGTCGGCTCCGTTCCATGCTTTTCCACAATCGGTTTCACAGCCGATTGGGTCTGAAAGATACCCACATGAACCTACCCTACATACAAATCCAGGTCCGCATAGGGTAGTAACTTATTCAGAGCTTTTCGTCCCAATGCCAGAACCTCAAGTCAGGCATACTAGGTATGATCAGTATACTCGTGTGCCGTCGACTCAGCATAATTGGCAACCCGAGTTTGCACTCGGGGGGCAGAATGCCAACTATGATCAACATTATCAAGGGCCTGCGGTGCCAATGGCCGATAATGCAAACTGGGCCGACCAAATCTCCGCAGTCTTAAGGGACCAATTCGGCATACAACCAAAGGGGAAGGTTATCGGCTACAGAAAGATGTATCCTGATTACATAGATCGTATGCCTTACCCCCACAATTTAAGAGTCCCGGATTTTGCAAAATTCTCCGGTGATGACTCAACTACTACTCTAGAACACATCGGATGCTTTATCGCTTAATGCGGCGAAGCAGCTCAGTCCGATGGACTGAAAATAAGACTGTTCCCGTTGTCGCTATCTGGGGTAGCCTTTACTTGGTTTACTTGTTTGCCTCCGAATTCGGTCCACTTATGGAACGATTTGGAAAGCCGATTCCACGAATATTTTTTCTCAGGTAGTTTAGAACTAAGGATTTTCGACCTAAGTTCTGTTCGCCAGAGATTTGGAGAATCGATAACTGATTATATTAAGAGGTTCAGAGAAATTAGAAACCAATGTTTTAGTGTCACATTGCCCGATAACCAACTTGCAGATTTGGCTTTTCAAGGATTAATTCCGCCACTCAAAGAGAAGTTTGGAGGGCAAGAGTTCAACGATTTACGCCATCAGCTTCATCGTGTATCGGCTTAGGAAAGCCGATTCCCAGATAATAAAGTATTCAAAGATATATTTAAAAATAACGGCAATAAAGAAAAGGATAAAGTTAAAGTCAATATGGTGGATTATTGCCTGCGATTCTTCGTAAGATGATGAAGCAGAAATAAATATAGCCGAATGGGTAAAAGGGTCTAAAAAGTCCCTAGTCTGTTCTTGGCTAAAGCCGAATAGAAATAAGTCGAAAGTTAAGTATGCCTTTGATGTTTCCAAGTGTGATCGTATTTTTGATTTATTATTACAGGAAAAGATAATACGATTGCCCGAGGGACATATTATACCATCGGCTGACGAGATCAAGAAACGCAGGTATTGCAAGTGGCACCATTCTTTTTCTCACAATACTACTGCAATATTTTTTCGTCAACAGATCCAGTCGACTATTGAGGATGGTCGATTAAAATTTGCTGATGAGTCGACCATGCAAGTTGACGCTGATCCATTCCCAATCAATATGGTTCAATGTTCGGCTAGAGGAAAGGAGCCGATGCATGACGAGACAAAGAAGGATCGGAAAGTCGATATTCAGTCGAGTTCACACGGCGGCCAGTCGTTGAAAATTACGATCGGCTCATTACAAATAGAAGCCGATCACGAAGGAAAAAATTCGAGAACCATTAAACCCAAGGGAAATCCTCAGGTGGGTAAATGGAACAAGGCTGAGAAATCGCCATCAAGGCAATTAGCCAAAAGGTCGGGACCAACGTTTTCTCAGTTGATGGAGAAATATGAAAGTATAAATAGCCGACCACGATATTCTACTCGCCGTTCGGATAATTTATATCACACCAAAAATGTGGAGAGGGCTCATAGAAGATTTCCCCTTTGGCAGTTTTGTTGTGAAAGGGGAGTAGCACTACCATCTCCGTATACATGTCCAATGGAGCATTACCCCCGAGACGATTGGCCAAGAAAATCGGCTAGGGATAGGCTGTCTGGGACGATTCAAGATCACAGTAAAGGTTACAGGAAGCCTGTTCACGAGAGAATATCTGAACCAAATCAGATACTAGACCAAGTCGAAATGCTAAGGCCCAACTCAGACCACAAAGATTTGGCTGGCCAGATACGAAAGCCAGTAGAGCCAAAGCCTAGGTGGTGTCCGTCTGGCCTCAGCCGATCGCAGTGCAGACGGCTTCAGAGATTAAGGACTCAAGAGATTCGGGAGGCCGACGCAGAGAAACAGAGGGATGATACTTTCAATGAGCTTCGTCAAGGTTGTCAAGAAAGAATGGAGAAAAAAGGAACAAGCCGAGGAAGATTTTGAATCGGCAGACGATCTAGATTCTCCTATGATTAGGGATGATACACCTCCAATGGACATCAATATGGTGCTCACACTGCCGGCCGAATTCAACATCAAAACTGAGTCGGCTAAAGAAACTTTTACTCAATCATGTTCAGGAGTTCGAAACGCTATCTTTGAAAAACCAAGAGATGATCATCGGCATCTAAAACCATTATCTCTGAAAGGGTGTATAAAAGGAAAGCCGATATCAAGGATGCTGGTAGATGGCGGAGCCACAGTAAACTTGATGCCCTATACGACTTGTAAGAAACTGTGTAAGTCCGATGAAGACTTGATTAAAACTAACATGGTTTTAAACAACTTCACAGGTGATCCCACAGAAGCCAAAGGCATCATGGTTACAGAACTGAACGTCCGCAGTAAGACTTTGCTGACCGCATTTTTTGTTATTGACGCCAAAGGAAATAACAGCATTCTGCTTGGAAGAGATTGGATTCACGCCAACTGCTGCATCCCATCGACTATGCATCAAGCGCTTGTCCAGTGGAACGGAGAAGAAGTTAAAATCATCGCGGCCGACACATCGACTCATATTGCCATGGCTAGTTCTGATGCAAATTGGCAACATGAAGAAGCCAGATACATATCGGGGAAAACACTAGAAGACTGCGATTTTATCTGCGTGAACAAAACAGGACTTGTGCCGATCAGTGTCAGGCGAGGCACATTTGATCGAGCAAACGAAGTGTTACGTCGATGGGGACAAGAAAAATAGTAAAGGCATTAGAAGACAAAATGCAAAGCTATCGGGAAACAACGGATAGCTATGAGGCTATAGAAGACTTTCAAGATGTTGAAAAGTTGGGTCAAGGCTTTACGTCCACCGATCTGCTTGAAGAAGTTGATATAGGTAGTGGTGATAGAAAGAGAGCAACTTTTATTGGCGCAAAATTAGATGTAAAATATAAAGAAAAGTTAATCGAAATTCTTAGAGAATATAAAGATTGTTTTGCTTGGGAGTATCACGAGATGCCTGGTTTAAGCCGACAATTGGTAGAACATCGGCTACCCATTAAACAAGGTTATCGGCCATTTAAACAGTACCCTAGGCGTTTTAATCCGGCCCTATATAAAATTATAAAATAAGAAATAGAGCGGTTGTTGGAGGGTAAATTTATAAGACATTACCGATATGCGGAGTGGGTTTCCAACATTGTTCCAGTTATGAAGAAAAACGGAAAATTACGAGTATGTGTCGACTTTAGAGATTTGAACAAAGCGACACCAAAAGATGAATACCCGATGCCTATAGCCGATATGCTTATCGATGTTGCATCAGGGAATAAAATCATAAGTTTTTTGGATGGAAATGCCGGATACAACCAGATATTCATGGCAGAAGCCGATATACCAAAAACAGCTTTTAGATGCCCTGGTGCCATAGGCTTATTCGAATGGACAGTCATGACTTTCGGTTTGAAGAATGCTGGAGCAACGTATCAGCGAGCCATGAATATAATTTTGCATGACTTAATCGGTCACATCGTTGAAATATATATCGACGATGTCGTAGCGAAATCGGCAGATGATTTGCATCATTTGGCTGATTTAGAAAAGGTTTTCCAGAACATAAGATCACATGGCTTGAAGATGAATCCTTTCAAATGTGCGCTTACGGTTGGTGGGCAATTTTAGGCTTTATGGTACATGAAAGAGGTATTGAGGTTAATCAAGCAAGAGTGAAAGCCATAGCCAACACCAAGCCGCCGGCATGCAAAAACGAATTACAGAAGTTAATCGGCAAGATTAATTATCTACGAAGGTTTATCTCAAACCTTTCCGGCAGAATTCGTGCTTTTACCCCGCTGTTGAAGCTGAAAGATAATCAAGAATTTTTTTGGGGAACCGATCAGCAAAAGGCTTTTGATGACGTTAAAACATATCTATCCAAATCCCGATTTTGGTCAGCACCATTTAAAGGGGTTCCTTCGCACTATATGTATCGGCTGAAGAGGAAACTATTGGAGTTGTTCTAACACAAGAGGTTGTTGGTAAGGAAAGAGTTATCTTTTATTTAAGCCGACAACTACTTGATGCGGAAGTCAGGTACCCTTTCATTGAGAAATTATATTTATCTTTATATTTCTCATGCACGAAGTTAAGGCATTATATATTAGCATCGGCTTGTAAAGTGATCTGTAAAACCGATGTTATAAAATATATGTTATCAGCTCCAATCCTATGGGGTCGACATGGCAAATGGGCTTATGCCTTGGTTGAGTTCGACTTGTCTTATGAATCGGCCAAAGTAGTCAAAGGACAAGTTCTAGCCGATTTTATAACAGGACATAATACCACCGTAAATTTAGTCTCGCTTGCCCTCGCGATGTTTTTGATGGATCTAAGACGCCAAGAAGGCTATGGTATCGGCATCGTGTTCATATCACCCAAAGGTCATAATTTCGAATTTTCATTCCGGCTAAATAGTCGATGCTCGAACAACCAGGCGGAGTACGAAGCATTGTTCAAGGGTTTGCGACTACTAGAAAACGTCGGAGTAAGTGCTGTTGAAATATACGGAGATTCCCTGTTAATTGTGCAGCAAGTAAAAGGAGAATACCAATGTCGACGAAAATATTACTAAAATATTTAGAACAAGGTGTCAAAATTATCTATTGTTTTACATCATTTTCTATCGGTCACATCCTCGAATTGAATGATAGAGCTAACGATTAGCTCAACAGCATCGGATACAAAGATATTGGCCGATATCGTGAAACCGAACTCGGTAGACAAAGCAGTCATGTGCGCAAACGTTGTCGATTGGCGAACACAAATAAAGGATTATTTGACTAATCCATCGAAGCCGACAGAACGCAAGATCAGGCAACAAGCTTTAAAATACATTGTTATGGATGATGCGTAGTATTATCGGACACTAAAAGGATTACTATTGAGATGTCTGGGATATGAATAGGCGCGGATAGCGATGGGAGAAGTGCATGAAGGCATTTGCGGATCTCACCAATCGGCTTATAAGATGAAATGGATGCTGTCGACGATCGGGACCGTCGACCGCAAAAAAAGGGGGGAAGGATTGCACGAAGGGGCGAGGCCTAGAGTCGCGTTCGTTCAGGAAGAGGGGTTAGGAGACGTGCAGCACAGGGAAGAAGAACGAGCAAACAGGGGACACAAAGTTTATACTGGTTCGAGCCCCCTAAGTCGGGAAACAGCTCTAATCCAGTCTTGCCCATAGGCGAAAGATGTCTAAGAGCTCCTCGGGAGAGAACTACAAGGGGAGCCCGGCCTCGAGGTCGCTAGTAGGCAACGACCGAGGGAGCTCGGTGAACGGTGGAATGTACAAGTACTGCCGCAGACGTATCTGTGCATTCCCCTTAGGTTTCTTGGTGTGTTGTCTTGTGCGATCTTGTTACCGTTGCGGTTCTTTGGATGCCGGATCTCTCTTCCGACCGGGGTGGTCGGGCGCTTTATAGGCTCCCGCCACGATCCCGAGGCCGACGCCAGTTGCTGCCAGAGTTGACGGGAGCAGTTAACCCCAGTTCCCACGCAGGGGGATTGACAGGAGCTGTTGGGGAGTGGTTGACCCTAGTCCCCACGCAAGGGATTCTGACAGGGGCAGATAGCCTCTAGTCCCCACGCAGGGGACTGACAAGAGTGGTTGACCCTAGTTCGCACGCAGGGGATGGAGGTCATCCATACATAAAACAGGAGATCTATTACATTGAAGTCTGGACTAGGGGTGCCAAGGTCGAGGAGGTCGTCGAGGTTTGCAGCAGTTTAGGGAAGCTCTTGCCCGAGCTTGGGAATAGTCTTCCGAACTCGAGACCACCCTCGCCCGAGCTAGGGAATAGTCCCCTGAGCTCGGGGGAAGACGGCCTAAAGCCCCGTGGGGGTCTGGACACGTGTCAGGATGACCGATCCCTGACAACCAGCCCCTGAGGCTCAAGAAATGGTCTGAGACTCTAGGCATTCTTGAGTCTAAAGTTTTGGAGGAGGAATCGCCCTTTTGGCCAAGCTCGGGAATGTTTGAGTTTTAAAGCCTTGTCTTTGAGTGGGCTTGATGACGCCCGGGATGCTTGGGCTTTCTCCGCCTTGAGGGGACGAAGGGGGCCCAGAAGCGCCCGGTACTCTTGGCCATGGAGTGGGAGGGATGGTTAGTGGAAGTTTGAAAAGACTCGTCTGTGCGAGGGTTTTGAAGGGTCACAATGCCTCGGTTACTACTTGCCAGCTACGGGCGCGCTTTTTGAGGCGATAGTAACGTCGGCAGTCGAGGCGCCTTTAAGACCGAAGGCCTCGTTTTCCGAAGCCTTTCTTTCCCAATGCTCGTACTATCTGCCCTCTTCTTTCTTGCATCTTCGCGCCGACGCCTCCGTCCTTTGCTTTCAATCTCGTACCCTCTCCCGACTCTATGGCTAAGTTCGGGAAGAGCGCGCTCACCGTGGAGCGGATGAAGGAGATGGAGACCTTGGGGCTGCTAGACCTGCTCACCGGCGCTTCCGATCGGGAGAACGTGTCGCACCTCTGGACGACGAGGTCGTGAGCACGAACATTACATGCTTTTAGGTCGCAACCCGAGAGTGATTTCTGGCCACGCCTTGCGCAGTGCGAGATCGAGCTCGTCAATTTGGTACCCAACTCCCTTCTCCACCTTTCTATCTTTGCTCATCTTTGCGAGGGGTTCTTGGGCATCCTTCCCACCCCCTCGTTGTTCTTTCTCTTCTATTCCTTGTCCCGCACCGCGAAGGACCCCGTCGTCGGGTGTCTTTACTTCCGGTTGCGGGCTGGACTCCCTTGCTCCTTTCTCCAGATCCCGACCCAGGACTCACTCAGGCCGTGGACGGATAAATGGTTCTACCTGAAGATGGGCGATGGGAGCGGCCTCGCCTACAACGGCGTCGTGCTTGACGGCAAGCGAGAGACCCCGGAGCCCGAGGACTCGGAAGTCGACCAGGCGGTGATCGCGCTCATCCACATCTGCGCTACGCGTGGGCTCAAGGCGGCAAAGGTCGCCCACGACTACTATGAACGGGTGTTTCTCTTCGTAAGAGGTCGCACCTTTCTTCGAGATCATCGGGACGCACGACGCCACCCAGGAAGGCCACGAGGGTGAGCATTGCATGACCCCGAGTTCTTTTGGGCTTGGTCGAAGTTTCCTTACTTCTTAATGTTCTTCTTTTTGACTTCTTGCAGCACCGAAGGCAGCCTCGATTGCCTCGAGGATGCAGGAAATCTTCGGGAAGGCCGCCACCGCCTACGATCTCGGTGGCAATGTCTCTAAGAACATTTTGGGGTGGAGCAGCGAGGTAATGGCTCTTGCCTTGATCTCGGCCCCGAGAGTCCGAACCCAGGCGCTAATCGTGGTGAGTCCGTGCAGGTGACCAAGGAGCTCTGGGACACGGTGAAGCAGATGCTGCTGCTCCCTGGGCTGAGTAAGGGCAAGAAGGGGAGCAACAGGTCGGCCTCTGATGCCCCGAAGCCGGTCGCCAAGAAGCCCCACGTTGAGTGGGGTGATTGGACCGTGGTAGGTCGAATGCCCCGAGTTCGGGGTCAACTGAGCTCGAGCTCGCTTCTCCAAGCTTTCCCTTTGGTTCTTCTTTCGCTGATCCTTGCTTCTCTGTCAATAGCAGGAGGCGGCTGCCGCCGCGCAGGCCCCGGATGCGCAAATGAGCAACGAGCTCGTGCTGGCACCCGGGAGGAGTTCTCCTACTGCCGTGTGGAGTCGCCGCACTGTGCACGGCCTCCAGACATTTTCTCTCGTCACACCGCCGCCACGGCGTTCTAGCGTCCGAGGGGCACTGACCTTTCTCGTGGTCCAGGGCGAGGCCGAGGAGGAGGAGGATGAGGACGATTTCTGCCTCGCGCCGCGGCCTAGGACGCGACGAGTGCTGCTCTCCATGGCTTCCGAGGAGGACGACGCGATCGAGGAGAGTGCGGCCGAGGGTGACGCGGCCGAGGTCAGCGTGGTCGAGGGCGGCGCTGTCGAGGGTGGTACAGCCGAGGGTGGCGAAGGAGCCCCTGAGCTGGGCACCAGCCTCGGGGTATCTGCTGTGGTCGGCGAGGGCAACCAAGGAGC
>JAYEVK010000356.1:0-54509 GCA_036346275.1 Otatea glauca | reverse complement strand
GGCCACCTCATTGTCGTGGACACATGAACAAGTTCCAAGCCGTCGAAGTTGCCTTCTAGCTTACGTACCTCCTCTGGTAGTAGGTAGCCATATTGTCTTCGATGCGAGACTATTCTTTTGCACGATTGACCACAAGCATTGAATCTCAGTGAGCAATCAAACGCCGGATACGAGCGATATGGCGTCTGAGTCCATGGATGAGTGCCTCGTACTCGGCGGCATTGTTCGACGCAGGAAAAAGTATTTGCAGAACGTACCTTAATCGTTCTCCACTTGGTGATATGAGCACTATACCTGCCCCCGCGCCGCTGAGCATAAGGGAACCATCGAAGTACATGGTCCAATACTCGAGTTCCTTGACGACCGCTGGATTTTGAAGTTCTGTCCACTCAGCGGTGAAGTCAGCGAGCGCTCGAGACTTGATGGTTGTGCGTGACTTGAATAGGATATCAAAGCTCCAAGTTCATTGCCTGCTTTGCAATTCTCGGTGGCTTTGCGGTTGTGAAGTATATCTCCTATCGGGAAGGAAGTGACCATCAAAACAGTATGCTCTTGGATGTAGTGCTTGAGTTTGCGAGATGTGAGAAGTATGGCGTATAATAATTTTTGCACTTGAGGATACTGCACCTTAGAATCACTCAGGACCTCGCTGATGAAATAGATCGGGTGTTGGATCTTACGCGCGTGACCGACTCCTCCTTTCTCACGATGATTGCGCTGTGACTACATGAGTCGTTGCCGCGATGTAAAGTAATAGAGGTTCCCCTGGCATTGGTGAAACCAAAACCGGGGGTGTCGTTAAGAAGGTCTTCAAGTCTTCGAACACTTGCTGCGCCTTGGGTGTCTACTGAAACTTGTCCTGCTTCTTGAGGAGTTTAAAGAATGGCGTACCTCGCATACCCAGTCGGGAAATAAACCTGCTTGAGTCGACCATGCACCCTAAGCTTTGGGCGTCCTTACAGCAAGTCGGCGGTTCCATATTTAATATAGCTTTGATCTTTTCTGGGTTGGCCTCAATGCCTCGTTGGGATACGATAAACCAGAGCAGTTTTCCCGAAGATACTCCGAAAACACACTTCTCGGGATTAAGCTTCATGCTAAAAGTCCTTAGGCTCTCGAATGTCTCGGTTAGGTCAGTGATAAGATCCTTCCTCTCCCGAGTCTTTACTACAACATCATCCACATATGCCTCTGAAGGACCATGTGGAGGTCCATCCATGTTTGTGATGAGTATTTGACTTTATTTGAGCAAGGTGTGCTCAAGTTTGAGTTTGATTTGGATTGAATTTCAAAATGAAGCAATTTGAGTTGTCTCACTTGGGTTTGTAATCTGCGCCCGTATGGGCGCGATGAGTGATGAGTTGGATGGTTTATTGCATATCTTTGTGGGCGTTGCTATGTGAAAAAATTCTCCTTGTCTTTGATGGTTGCAGGGCGATGGTGCTAGGTCATGGGAAATTTTATTTGGGATCATTCACCCCCCCTCTGATCGCCATTTCGATCTTTCAGCCTCCACATTGCGTCCGAGTTGGGCGTGAAAACACCACTGTATTGCGCGTTGATACGTTGCACCTGCATTTTTCAACCCGAACACCATCGTGGTATAGCAAAAGGCCCCAAAGGGCGTGATGAATGAAGTCTTGATATGATCTTCGCCTTTAGGCGAATGCAGTGGTACCACGAGTAGGCATCGAGAAACCGGGATCTCGCGCCCGGTTGAGTCAACCACGATCAATTCAAGGTAGCCGAAGGATCGCCGGACATGCCTTGTTGAGATCAATATAATCAACGCACATGCGCCAAGTTTTATTCTTCTTTTGAACTAGTACAAGGTTCGCCAACCAGTCGGGATGATACACTTCTTTGATAAAACCTGCAGCTAATAGCTTAGTGATCTCCTGCTTGATGGCATTCCAACGATCTGGAGCGAACCGCCGGAGTCTTTGCTTGATTGGCCTTGCCTTTTCATCGGCGTGTAGAGAATGCTCGATCACCTCCCTAGGAACACCCGGCATGTCGGATGGTTTCCAGGCAAATATATCCTTGTTGGCCTGGAGGAAGGTGACGAGCATGCCTTCCTATTTGTCCTCGAGCCCTATCCCGATTAGAGTCATTTTGGATGGATCGGATGGGTCGAGAATAATTCTCTTGGTTCCTTCGCCGGACTTTATCCCTGACGTGGCCTGCTTCTTGGATGGGATGTCGCCTTCTTCTACTGCTGCGGCCTCTGCTGGACATTCTTCCCTCGTGGTGCCTCCTGCACCTCGGCGAGTTCATAGTTCTCTCGGTCGCATTCCAAAGATCGCTTGATGTCACTACGAACCGTGATGACGCTTTTGATTCCCAGCATCTTCATCACCAAATAGGTATAGTGCGGGACGGCCATGAACCGAGCCGGATCGGGTATTCCTACGATAGCGTGATACACTGTCTCGAAATCTGCTACCTCGAAATTTACATACTTGGTCCGATAGTTGTCTTTGGTACTGAAGGTGATGGGCAAAGCAATCTGCCCGAGAGGAAACGAAGACGCCCCAGGGATCACCAAGTGGAACGGCTGCGAGCATGGCCTTAGCTCGGAGCGGGGGACGTTCATGTCATCGAAGGTCTTGGCGAACAGGACATTGAGTCCACTCCCTCCATCAATCAAGACTTTCTTGAGCTTTACATTGCGAATAACGGTGAGCACTGAGAGTACTCACGGATGTAGAACTTCGGTTGGGGTGATCCGAGCGATCGAAGGTGATCGGGACTTGGACCACTTTAGATCTTGGGGTTGCGGTTCCACGCATTGATCTCTGAGCGGTAGCTTTGCTTCCGCTTGGAATCGTATCGGTGGAGCCCGTATATGTAGTTCGGCTCGTGCTCGAGCTCTTAGTAATCATCCTCGCGGGGAGGTTTTCTTCTTAGCGACCTCATCCTTGGCTGGAGCGGTAGCTTGTTGCTTTCAGCGGCGCTTTAGGAATGCGAGTCTTTGGCGGCGTGCTTTCCCTTAGGGTGAAAAGGATAGATTGCATCTATGAAAGAATTGTAATCGGGTGCCTCCCTCCGCGTGGCTCGTGGCCGACTGTGTTCTGCTACTGTAACTAGCTCCTCGCCCTTCCATTTTTTGTCTCTATGCTTTGAGGATTCGGCCTTGTCGCCCTTGTTCTTCTGTTGCGGGCGATCTTCTTGGCGCTCGGCCAGGGCGTCTGAGGCCGTGGCATAGCGGTCGGCCAATGCGAACATCTCCTTTACGAAGGCCGGTGGTTTCCTGGATATTTTCTTGATCAGATCCGAATCGCTAACCCTTTTCTTAAAAGCTGCTACCACCACTGCATCAGATACATCTCTGATGGTGTTCTTCTTCTGCATGAAACGTCGGATGAAATCTCTCAGCGTCTCGTCTTTCTTCTGGTGAAGCTGATATAGGTCCCATGGGGTGCCAGGCCTCTCATAGGTTCCCTGAAAGTTCGCGATAAATTGATCGCAAAGATG
Source organism: Otatea glauca (assembly GCA_036346275.1). Lineage (NCBI taxonomy): Eukaryota > Viridiplantae > Streptophyta > Magnoliopsida > Poales > Poaceae > Otatea > Otatea glauca. The sequence continues at coordinate 51,032 of JAYEVK010000356.1, read as the reverse complement.
GCTCGAGAGTCCACGAGTTGGGAAATCACATGAGCCATGCTTGAGTCGAGGGTGAGATTGGTAGTAGATAATTTGCCATCACGTTTTGGTTGCCCCGGCCGCTTTAACCGCGGGCATAGACCTCTGACCAAGCTTAGGATCTCTCCCCTTCAAACTTTACGATGCCCTTGGGTTTGAAACCTTCGAACCATACCACTCGGCGTAACCGAGAAGTGAACGCTCGGATTCTGTCGATGGATCTATCGTCATGACGAGGGGGAGTTCGGCGTGGCGAGCCTCTGGTTCGGCGATTGTCATCAACGCGTTGGGGTGGCGTTCAGTGCGGCGAGCCCATGACTCTTACGAAGAAGGAGATCTTCCTCCGTAGCTTCTTGAATCTCTTGCTGGCGTTGTAGATCGGTCTTCTGCTCTTCTATTTCGTAGATGCCACGAAGATCGTAGCAATTCCTCGCGACACCGACCGGTTTGCTGGATGAGTCAGAGTGGCGTACCTGATACGGGTCGGCCTGATCTTTACCAGATTGGATCTGGTTCAGGTCTAGGTAGACAAGTTCTCCGCGTGCGTCTGCGACGAAGTCCAGGCTTCCAAAGCGAAAAGCCTGGCCGGAGATGAAGGTGGCGATGATTCCGATGATTGCTGTCATCGAGTTTGTAGGAAAAGATTATAGCGCTTCCCCTACCTGGCGCACCAGCTGTCGACTTTTGTTGTCGTCAATGAATTTTATGGGGTAGGCGCTAGATCACAATCTCGAAGGTCACACAAGACAAAGGTTTAGACAGGTTCAGGCCCTCGACGGAGGTGGTAATACCCTAGTCCTATGTGATGGGATTATGTGGATCTCTTGGATCTAAGGTTTCTCATCTCTCTGTTGTTGCCCGCCCTCTCCCTTATATAATGGGGTGGGGCGGTTTACAGAGTCCCGATCGGTTAAAGGATTCCGATCGGTTATTAGATTCTAATCGGTTACAGGATAGAGTTTACATCTTTATCTACCCTGCTAACAACTTTGATTATAACCATATCTCTTATATCTAAATATATGTTCAACTGTCTCTAGGATGTATCCCCTTCCGCACGGCAGCAAGGCTTGGCGCGGAGCTTATCCTTTGGGCCTTCCTCTCGGCCCTGTCTCTTCGTTAGGCACTTCTGGGCCGGTTATGAAGACACCTGGGTTCTTATATTCCACAGATGCTACGCGATTCGGAAGGGAACCATGATGAGCGAGAGTATGAAAAATTCCGAGGCTTGATGGATGACTCAGAGAAACCTTTGTTCTGGGGTTGCAAGTCCAAATACAGAAGGTTGTCACCAGTACTTGAACTGCTACAATTGAATGCAAGCAACGGTTAGTCCAACAAGAGTTTCACGACGCTGTTTGGTCCATTAGCGGACATGCTTCCAAAGGGAAACGAGTTGCCAATAACCACTTACAAAGCCAAGAAGGTTCTTTGTCCGTTGGAAATGGAAGTAGAAAGAATACATGCATTTTCGAACGACTGTATCTTCTACCGTAGAGAGTACACAAACTTGCATATATGTTCGGTGAGGAACGGATCTCGGTACAAGCATAAAAATCAATCAGATCATGACGACGAGAGCATCGAGGTGAAGAAAGTACCTCGTACTAAGGTGGCAGGGTATCTGCCTGTAATTCCCCATTTGAAGCATTTATTTATGAACCCAAAGAAGTCAAAACTGATGCGTTCGCACTCGGATCAGTGTAAGAACGATAGAATGCTAAGGCACCCTGCTGATTCCACCTAGTAGGGAAACATCGATAAGAGGTGTTAAGAATTCACTACGGATCCTTGGAATATAAGGATTGGATTGAGTACAGACGGAATGAATCCTTTTGGTAATATGAGCAGTCGTCATAGTACTTGGCTCGTGAATCTCCGTATCTACACCCTTCCTCTTTGGTTTTCTATGAAACGGAAGTACATTTTATTGTCTATACTTATCCACAGACTGAAGCAACCTGGGAATGATATTGATATGTAGCGAGCACCATTGATGGAAGATCTGAAAACACTGTGGGTTCCTGGGGTACAGTTATGGGATGCTCACAAATGAGAGAATTTCATTTTGCACTGCCTGTTGTTCTGCACCATAAATGATTATCCTACCCTTGCTAACCTGTCGATCCAGAGTACAAAAGGAGCCAAAGCCTATACTCACTGCTTAGATGATACCGAGAGTGTGTGGCTGAATTACTCACACAAAACTGTGTACATGCTTCACCGTAGGTTCCATCGGAGGAATCACCCATGCCGCAAGATGAAGAAACAATTCGACAAGACGAATGAAGGCAGTTCAACTCCATGGCCTTTAAGAGGGACAAATGTTCGTGATATGATTAAGAACTTGGATGTTGCGCTTGGAGAGGGACATAAATCGAGGACACGTGAGAAATGCATGAGGAAAAGAGATCAATATTTTAGGACCTACCTTATTGGGAGCACCTAGAAGTTCGGCATTGCATCGACGTCATGCATGTAGAGAAGAATATTTTTGATAGCTTGATTGGTCTCTTACTGAACGTTAAGGGCAAAACAAAGGACGGTATCAATGCACGGCTTGACTAGGTCGATATGGGCATCAAACCTAAGTTAGCACCAAAAGAGACCGATAAATGCCGAACGTTCAACGAAATTGCTTGTTACACTCTGTCCAAGGCCAAGAGAACTAAACTGTGCCAGTGCTTGCCTAGTGTGAAAGTTCCGTACAGTTACTCCTCCAACATAAAGAGACTTGTTTCGATGCAAGATTTGAACTTAACTGACATGAAGTCTCATGATTGCCATGTGCTTTTGACACAGATACTCCTTGTTACAATTAGAAGTATTTTACCTGTTCAAGGCTCGGGAGACAATCACAAGGCTATGTTATTTGTTTAACACAATTGCTCAGAAAGTCATCGATCTTGAAGGACTAGATGCTCTGCAGGTCGAGGTGGTGATGACTATGTAATCTTGAGATGTATTTTCCTCCATTTTTCGATATCATGGTTCATCTCATTGTTCGCTTTTTGAGAGAGATAAAGATGTGCAGGCCCGTGTTCTTACATAGTACGTACCCATTTGAGAGGTACATGGGAATTCTCATATCCTATGTACAGAATCGATCGCGATCGGATGGTAGCATTGTCGAAGGTTATGCAACCGAAAAGGTCATCGAATTCTGTGTCGATTACATGGCTCAGGTTGAACTGATATTTATACCTTGATCTCGCCATAAGGGGAGGCTCTAGGGTATCGAGACCATTGGAAGGAAAGCAATCACGCCTGATCCGATTACGTGTGCTCAAGCCCATTTCACGGTTTGCAACAAATGGTTATAGTGTCTCCGTATATCAATGAGCACAAGAACTGGCTACGGTAAGAGAATCCAGCGCGGTAGAAGTCTTGGATCACGAGACAACATAACCTTCAGTTCTGAACGAGAGACCTATCACTAGGAACTCGTTAGGTATTACGCTGACATGATTAGCAAAAGGACCAACATTTACAGTTGTAACTTGGAAAGGATATGACTTAAATGTGTACACATTTTAAACGAGAGACCAAGATGTAAAGAGCACAAACCAGAACAATGGTATCCGCATAGATGCGTTCAATACCGCTAGGTTGACGAGGAGCTCGTACTATGGGTTCATAGAGGAGATTTGAGAGCTTGACTATGTACTATTCAAGATCCCTTTATTTCGGTGCTGTTGGGTACACCTCAAGCAGGTGAAGGTTGATAAGCACGACGTCACTACTGTTGACCTCGAACATGTCAGATAGCAAGATGAACAATTCTTACTCGCTAACCAAGTTGTTCAAGTCTTCTATGTAACCGATCCATCAAAAAGAAGCGCCATGTAGTTTTCAAGGAAAAGGTGGATTGCTGTAGTTGAGAATATAGTAGATGAGGAATAATACAATCAGTTTAACGAGTTGCCTTCTATCGGAAATGGCATAACAGTCCGGGAAAACAACTTGCGGAAGCTAGCTACACACGCGTCGATCATCGTGAATGGCTAATTTTTATACAAAAGAATAAGCAAGTGGAGTTATGACGAGGTTGTGATGTTTATTTGTCATGTCTAAATATAAATTTAAAAAATCACTATAAAGGCATGTATGTTTGGGTAAACACGCATGAAGGGCTATTGGCTGCAGCTGATGAGAGTATGTATATATGGGTAAACACGCATGAAGGCATTTTTCATTAGATGAGCAACTAGTATATATGTGAAGGGATGGTCATGGAAGCAAATTTGATCACATATATGTGGGCAATTGTCAATAGGCATGTTTTGGATTGGTTTGGGGCATTTATATGGCAACAAATGCTACTAATCAGCTATGACCAAAATTAAAAAAAAAACCTCATCACAGACGGTTTTGGTCCTAAACCTTCTGTGTCATCTCAAAAAAACCCTCATCATAGACTGTTCTGGACCAAAATCGTCTGTGATGAGATCATCATAGACGGTTTAGGCCCAGAACAGTCTATGATGGTCTCAACAAGCATATACCCTGCCTCCCAAGGCTTGTCTCCTTTTTCCCTCACCAGCACCCAAGGCTTGTCCCCTTTCTCCCTCACCAGCGCCCTAACCCTACCCTACCTCCCCCTCGGTGGTGACCTCCCCCGCGCCCTCCCCCCTCGGTGATGACCTCTCCCTCGGCAGCGACCTCCCCCTCAACAGCACCCTCCCCCGTGCCCTAACCCTACCCCCTTCCCCCAACCCTAACCCTAACCCGAGCCGACCCCCTCCCCCTGTACCGCCCTCCACCTCTTTACCTGTGTCAGACTATGCCCACCTCGTCACGTGACCTCCACCTGCGCCCTGCTAGCTTCGTTGTGTGCGCACAGCTGCCTCGTCCTACGCCCTCCTCTAGCCGTGCTCGCCTCGTCCTGCGCCAGTGTCGCCCACCTCTAACCGCGCCCACCTTGTCCCGCGACCTCCGCCCATGCGTGAGTGCTCTCTGTTTTTATTTGGTTGATGTTGTGGTTCTTTAAGAACGAAACTAAAATGCTAGATGTTTCTTTAAGATACAAACATTTGAAACCAAGTTATTGTGAGGTAGCAGTTTGCTTTGTACGGTTCACAGATTGCAGAATCTGATATTAAGACAGAAAACTCGTTTTGCTTAGCACTAGACAAATGAAAAAAGCCCATAAGATGTACACTCTTCTTCATTTCATAGAGAATCAAATTACAACAAAGGGTTGGTTTAGCTGCAATACAGTAGTAACATGTAGAGAGTAGAGAGAGATAAGAACCTTGACTTTCTCATCTTTAATGTGCTATGGCTTAACAGAAAACCTGCAGAAGATAGCAATAATTTATTATTGGGCCTGTTTATCTCCTAAAAGAATTTGTACTATGCAATGAATTGTATCACGTAGTAGTTAAGCCATATATGATTCATCAATGAATGTTAAATACAAGTAGACGAAAGTAGCGCAAACAGAGTTAAGTTACATAGTGGTATATTTTCTATGGTTTACATAATAGCATCTTTATATCCTGCATCGATGTGTAGTGACAATCTGAAGAGTAATAACCATGTTAATTAACTCTGCAATTATTTTAGCAACTTCATAGTGGTTTGCTTTTGCCTAAAAGTCCTATAACCATGTTAATTAACTCTCCAGTTTATTAGCCTTTTGATCCTAGAAGTCCTGTAACCAACTTCATAAGTGAAATAACATGTTGGGATCGTGGATGCAGATAGCGTTGAGTACATAATCTTCCCAGGGCTTTTTCCAGGCAAACAGGGAGAAAGATATACTCTCCACGGCTTTGGAAAACAAGGAGCACCCTGGTCGTACACAAGGCAAAGGTGTTTCCATTCACTAGAAAATGGGATTCCTACAAGACTACAACATTTACTGGAGTAGGAAGAGAACCAAAGTCGAGCGCAAGGAACAGCTAGTAGAACTCATTAAAGAAAGGGTGGAGGAAAGGCTGAGAGCGCAATTCGATGATTAGCTAAGAAGCCTTAAGGAAAGGATGGAGCAAAGGGTGGCCGCGGAGAGGCACGTACGGAACGTGCCAGCCCCAGAAGCATAGACGCAATTCAGCCCAACTAACCGTCGGAATAGCACACGTTCGCCCCTGAGACAAACATGGATGACTCTAAGTTTCCTGTCGATGACATCCTGGCAATATATATGTCTGCAATGCTCTATAGATAGACCTGTTGGACGTGTTAGCTAATTGTGTGCCCTATGTAGATGGCCACATCGTGTAATATCTAAGTGAGGCTTGCCAACGGCTTCGTTCCCCTATAGGCTGCTTGGGGGCATGCGTATCCATCCAGTCGAGGGGCGATTGTGCGCGGTCGCACCGTCATGCTGGAGATGCCCCCAAACAATGAGATCGTGACACTAGGGGATGCCATTGGCACATTCATCTAGTGGCCCAAGGCTACACGCACAACATGAGCCATCTGGTTTGCCAGGGCTACTAGCACTATCTCGAGAGCCACATCTTTGCACCAGCGAGCCACCAAATCGGCTACCGTGCCCGTCACGACCTGGTGGTACTTAACCCGAGCCCAAATTGCCTCTCCTGTGAAGATAATCTATGATAGACAGTGAGGCGACGACAAGGTCAAATCAAAACAGTCCACGAAGCCCCAAGCTTTTCGTTGGCCTCATTGGTGCGACAATTCAAGCTAGGATAGCTATTTGCACCAGAATTTGGCAAGTCTAGTCAAACCTGCGGTAACTAACAGGCGATTTGGAAAGACTTGAAGATATTTGGCAACGGCAAGATCTTTGAGGGAAAGCTATCCGAAATAAGGCCGATACGGATCAGGTTTTGTAACGTGTTGTAATAGGACACGATCGGCCGATGGGTATAAAAGAAGGGCCAAAGCGAGCTGCGAAGGAAATCCAACACAATCAAACACCAATCTACATTACTTTTTCCTATCGACTAGGAGTAGTTCTTGTAATTTAGTCTTTGTAATTCGATCTTGATCAGTAAAGTTGCGCATCGCCGATTGTTGATCTTCTTCAAATTACGCCTTAGGTTTGATTTATTCTTATTTTGTTGCGCATCGCCTTCTTTAGAATCGATCTACCTTTATCCTCTGATTAGCCTTAATCGGCTAGTTAGACTTACCATTTTATTTCGATTTAATCAGCTTCAAGCTGATTGAGTCTAAGACGATTGATCTTCACGATCGGCTTTGAGTGAATTTCATATTTTTACCTTGTTGATTACAGGTCAAATCGACTGGCACGCTCTGAACCAGGTGTTCGTCTGGTGTGCTGTTGTCAGAAACCCTACTTCAAGTTTTTTACGTCAACACACTCTTGGCACGCCTGGTGGGACCCGATGTCTTGATTAGGGAAGTCGATTCTGCCGTCCGATCTCAACGCAGAAGCTATAATCGTCCCAACGATGGACAATTTGACACCAGAACAACGTAGAGAAATCGAATATCGGAAAACTGCGCTAGAAGAGATGATGCTAAACTGTTATCAGAAGACTAGACGTGGCGTCACTCAAAAAACCGCTCTGCAAGCGATCAATGCCACGGGGATGCGGTGTCATAGAAGCGTAAGCCGATATCTACCTGCTTAAGCCGAATTATCGGCTATGATTAATCAGTCTGTATACCATGCTTTGATAAACCAGTCATCGGCTCTTGTCAATACGCTTAAGCCGATGATAGCAAATAGCGTCAAAACCATCGCTCAGGAGTTGACCTCATCCGGAAGTCTCCTTGACCCAATGCAGGCTCTACTGAGTTACCTTGTTTTTTCAATAGCAGAAAACACGCAGAGTACACTAGCCGATCCTAAACCATCGGCTATGACTTCACCCCCTACCATAATGCCTACTCAACCCACTATTATACTGCCTAGAGATCCTCGGTCAAGTGGGGTAAACCATTATCAGGCTTACACCGATGCTGCCAAGTTGAACGCATCGGCAATCCTACCATCGTCAGCCCCGTTCTATGTTTTTCCACAATCGGTTTCACAGCCAATTGAACCTGACAGATACCCACAACGTCATGAATCGGACCTGCCTAGAAATCTAGGTCCGCATAAGGTGGTGACCTATTCAGAACCTTTTGTTCCAGTACCAGAACCCCAAATTAGACATAATAGGTACGATCAGTATACCCATTTGCCATCGGCTCCGCCTAATTGGCAACCTGAGTTTGCAATCGGGGGGCAGAATGCCAACTATGACCAGCATTATCAAAGACCTACTATTCCAATGACCGATAATGCAAACTGGGCCGATCAAATCTCTGTCGTCTTGAGAGATCAATTCGGCACACAGCCGAAAGGGAAGATTATCAGCTATAAAAAGCCGTATCCTGATTATATAGATCGCATGCCTTACCCTCACAATTTCAAAGTCCAAGATTTTGCAAAATTCTCTAGTGACGACTTGATTACTACCCTGGAGCATATCGGACGCTTTATTGCGCAGTGTGGCGAAGCAGCTCGGTCCGATGGATTGAAAATCAGACTGTTCCCATTGTCATTGTCAGGAGCAGCTTTTACTTGGTTCACTTGTCTGCCTCCAAATTCGGTTCATTTATGGAACGATTTGGAAAGCCGATTTCACGAATACTTTTCTCAGGGAGTTTAGAACTAAGGATCTCCGATCTAAGCTCTGTTCGCCAGAAATTTGGAGAATCAGTGACTGATTATATTAAAAGATTTAGAGAGATAAGAAACCGATGCTTTAGTGTTACATTACCCGATAACCAACTCGCTGATTTGGCTTTTCAAGGGTTAATTCCACCACTTAGAGAGAAGTTTGGAGGACAAGAGTTCACCGATCTGAGTCATCTGCTTCATCGTGTGTCGACTCAAGAAAGCCGATTCCCGGATAATTGGGCATTTAAAGATAGATTTAAAAATGGTAATAATAAAGAAAAGGATAAAGCCAAAGTTAATATGGTCGACTTTTGTCTGAGCGATTCTTCAGAAGACGATGAAGCAGAAATAAACATAGCCGAGTGGATAAAAGGGTCTAAAAAATCCTTAGTCTGTTCTTGGCTTAAGCCGACTAGGAATAAGTCGGAAGTTAAGTATGCCTTTATATCTCCAAGTGTGAACGTATTTTCGATTTGTTGTTGCAAGAAAAAATAATACGGTTGCCCGAAGTACACGTCATACCATCGGCTGACGAGATAAAAAAAACATAGGTATTGCAAGTGGCATCATTCTTTTTCTCACAACACTAATGATTGCAATATTTTTCGTCAACAGATCCAATTAACTATCGAGGATGGTTGGTTAAAATTCACTGATGATCCGACCATGCAAGTTGATGTTGATCCATTCCCTATCAACATGGTTCAATGTTCGAGCAAAAGAAAAAAGCCGATCCATGATGAGCCAAAAAGGGATCGGCAAGTTGACATTCAGTCAACCTCAGACGGCAGTCAGACATTGAAAATTACAATTGGCTCGTTACAAATAGAAGCCGATCATGAAGGAAAAAATTCAAGGACCATTAAACCCAAGGGGAATCCTCAGGTTGGTAAATGGTATAAAGCCGAAAAATCACCATCAAGACAGCCAACAAAAAAGCCGGGACCGACGTTTTCTCAGTTAATGGAGAAGTATGAAAGAATGAATAATCGACCAAGATATCCTACTCATTGATCGGACAATCTATATCACATTGAGAACGTAGAGAGAGCACACAGAAGATGTCCTTTTTGGCAATTTTGTTGGGAAAGGGGAGTAGCATTGCCATCTCCGTATACATGCCCAATGGAGCATTATCCCCAAGACGATTGGCCTAACCGATCACTACTGGATAGGTACATGCGGGCGATCTGAAATCACCATGACAAAATTTATAGAAGACCTGTTCGCGAAAGAATATCTGAACCAAATTAGGTACCGTACCAGGTTGTAACAAAAAGTCTAGTTTTGATCGGGAAGATCTGGCTGGTCAAATATGTAAGCCAATAGAACCCAGACCTAGGTGGTGCCCACCTGGCCTTAGCGATCACAGCGCAGAAGGCTTCAGAGAATAAGGACTCAAGAGATCAGAGAAGCCAATGCAGAAAAACAGAGGGATGAGACTTTTAATGAACTTTGGCCGATCAAAGTTATCAAGAAGGAATGGAGGAAAAAAGAACAGGTTGGAGAAGATTTTGGGTCAGCAGATGACCTAGACTCTCCTATGATTAGGGACGATACACTGCCGATGGATATCAATATGGTATTCACGTTACCGACCGAATTCAAAATTAAAACCGAATCGGCCAAAGAAACTTTTGCTCAGTCGTGTTCAGGTGTCCAAAATGCAATCTTCGAGAAACCAAGAGATGATCATCGGTATTTAAAACCATTGTATCTGAAAGGTTATATAAATGGCAAGCCGATATCAAGGATGCTGGTGGATAGTGAAGCTATAGTAAATCTGATGCCGTACACCACTTGCAAGAAATTGGGTAAGTCCGATGAAGACTTTATCAAGACTAATATGGTTTTAAATGACTTCACAGGCGATCCCACAGAGGCCAAAGGTGTTATGGTCACAGAATTGACTGTTGGCAGTAAAACTTTGCCGACCACATTTTTTGTTATTGATGCCAAGGGAAATTACAGTGTTCTGCTTGGTCGAGATTGGATTCACGCCAATTGCTGCATTTCGTCGACTATGCATCAAGCGCTTGTTCAATGGAATTGAGGGGAAGTTGAGGTTGTTACAGCCAACACATCGGCTCATATCGCCGTGGCCAGTTCTAATGCCAATTGGCAACACGAAGAAGCTGGATGCATATTTGGGAAAACACTGGATGATTGTGACTTCATTTGCGTGAATAAGACAGGACTTATGCCGATCAGTGTCAAGCGGGGCACGTTTGATCGGACAAACAAGGTATTACACCGGTGGGGACAAGAAAAACAATGAAGGCTTTACAAGATAAAATGCAAAGCTATCGGCAAATAACAGATAGCTATGAGGCTATAAAAGATTTCCAAGAAATTGAAAAGTTGGGCCAAGACTTCACATCTACTGATCTGCTTGAAGAAGTCGATATAGGTAGTGGTGATAGAAAAAGACCAACTTTTGTTAGCGCAAAATTAGATGTAAAATACAAAGAAAGATTGATCAAAATCCTTAGAGATTATAAATATTGTTTTGCTTGGGAGTATCACGAGATGCCTGGTTTAAGCCAACGACTGGTAGAACATCGGTTGCCAATTAAACCAAGATATCGGCCGTTTAAATAGTATCCTAGACGTTTTAATCCGGCCCTATATAATATTATAAAGGAGGAAATAGAACGACTATTGGAGGCAAAATTCATTAGGCCTTGCTGATATGCGGAATGGGTTTCCAACATTGTTCCAGTCATGAAGAAAAATGGAAAACTTCGCGTATGTGTCGACTTTAGAGATTTAAATAAAGCCACGCCAAAAGATGAATACCCGATGCCTAGAGCCGATATGCTTATCGATGCTGCATCAGGGAATAAAATCATAAGTTTTCTAGACGAAAATGCCGGATATAATCAGATATTCATGGCAGAAGCCGATATACCAAAAACAACCTTCAGGTGTCCTGTTGCGATAGGGTTATTCGAGTGGACAGTTATGACTTTCGGTTTGAAGAATGCTGGGGCAACTTACCAGCGAGCCATGAATCTGATTTTTCATGACTTAATCTGTCATATTGTCGAAATATACATTGATGATGTTGTAGTAAAATCTGCATATGACTCACAACATTTGGCCGATTTAGAAAAGGTTTTCCAGAACATAAGATCGCATGGCTTTAGATGAATCCTTTCAAATGTGCGTTTGGCATGTCGGTTGGGCAATTTTTGGGCTTTATGGTGCATGAAAGAGGTATTGAAGTCAATCAAGCAAGGGTGAAAGCTATAGTCGAAATAGTGCCGCCGGCATGTAAAAACAAATTACAAAAGTTGATCGGCAAGATTAACTATCTCCAAAGGTTTATCTCAAACCTTTCCGATCGAATTCATGCTTTTACCCCACTGTTGAAATTAAAAGATAATCAAGAATTCGTGTGGGGAATTGATCAGCAAAAGGCTTTTGATGACGTCAAGGAATATTTAGCTAATCCTCCGGTTCTAGCTGCACCACGAAAAGGGATTCCTTTCAAGTTGTATATATCGGCCGAGGATGAAATTATCGGAGCTGTTTTAGCACAGGAAGTCGATGGTAAGGAAAAGGTTATCTTTAATTTAAGCCGATGCCTACTTGATGCTGAAGTCAGGTACCCTTTCGTTGAGAAATTGTGCTTATCTTTATATTTCTCATGTACAAAGCTAAGATATTATATTTTAGCATCGGCTTGAAAGGTGGTCTGTAAAACCGATGTTATAAAATATATGTTATCGCCTCCAATTTTACGAGGTCGACTTGGTAAATAGGCTTATGCCTTAATAGAGTTCAACCTGACTTATGAATCGGCTAAAGCGGTTAAAGGACAAGTTCTGGCCGATTTTATAACAGGGCACGATACTGCTGCCGACCTAGTATCTGTCGCCCCTTGGCAGTTGTTTTTTGACGGGTCGGTGTGTAGGGAAGGTGATAGAATCGGTATTGTACTCATATCACCAAAAGATAATATTTTGAATTTGCATTTCGGCTAAATAGCCGATGCTCAAACAACCAGGCAGAATATGAAGTGTTACTCAAAGGCTTACAATTGTTAGAAAATATCGGAGTAAGAACTGTGGAAGCATATGGCGATTCCATGTTAATTGTGCAGCAAATAAAAGGTGAATACCAGTGCCATGACGAAGTATTACTCAAATACTTAGAACAGTGCTTCGAAATCATCGACTCGTTTACCTCATTTTCTATCGGTCATATCCCTCGGGAATCAAACTATAGAGCCAACGCGCTAGCTCAATAGGTGTCGGGGTACAAGGACTTTGGCCGATATCAGGTAACCAAACTGATAAACAAAGCTGTCATGTGCGCTGACATTATTGATTGGAGAACGCAAATAAGGAATTACCTGATCGACCCATCTAAGCTGACCAAGCACAAGGTCAGGCGGCAAGCTTTAAAGTATGTAATCATGGACGACACTTTGTACTATCGGACGATGGAAGGTTTGTTGTTGAGATGTCTTGGAACTGAAGAAGCACGGTGGCAATGGGTGAAGTGCATGAAGGTATTTGCGGATCTCATCAATCGGCTTATAAAATGAAATGGATGCTTAAACGAACTGGGTATTTTTGGTCGACAATGCTAGAGGATTGTTTCAAATATTATAAAGAATGTCAGACTTGTCAAAAGTTTGGCAATATACAACTAGCACCGGCATCGGCTTTGCACCCGATTATCAAGCCATGGCCATTCAGAGGCTGGGGGATAGATGTAATCGGCCAAATATTTCCTGCTTCGAGTAAAGGCCACAAGTTTATTTTGGTTGCAACTGATTATTTCTCTAAAAGGGTTGAGGCTATACCGCTTAAAAAAGTGACTAGTGTTGAAGCAATCGGGTTTGTTAATAAGCACATTGTCCATCGGTTTGGAATACCACAAACAATCATGACCGATCAAGGTACAGTGTTTATGTCTAACGAATTTCTGAATTACGCGAAAAGTCTAGGGATCAAGTTGTTGAATTCGTCCCCATATTACGCTCAGGCTAATGGACAAGCCGAGTCGTCTAACAAAACATTGATCAAGTTGATCAAAAGAAAAATCGATGAAAGACCAAGGAATTGGCATTCAACCCTATCGGTGTCACTTTGGGCGTATCAGCTAGCTTATCACGGAGCCACAAAACTTTCACCGTATTAGTTAGTATATGGACAAGAGGCCGTTTTACCCGTGGAAATTAACATTGATTCTATACGAGTAGCCAGGCAAAATGGTTTGTCGGCTCAGGATTATAGCGTTTTGATGATCGATAACTTGGATGAATTAGCATAATTACGTTTGTCTACATTTGATCGGCTTAAAAGGAATAAAGTCAGAGTTGCAAAAGCATACAATAAAAAGGTCGTGCTAAGTCTTTCGATGAAGCCGATTTAGTTTGGAAAACGATACTGCCTGTTGGTTCGAAAGATAAACGATTCGGAAAATGGTCACCTACGTGGGAAGGGTCGTACAAGGTTAATCGGCTAGTCAATGAAAATTCATACATACTCGAAACATTAGAAGGGCATGTTTTACCCAAATCTATTAACGGAAATACTTGAAAAGATACTATCCTAGCATTTGGATTGGAGCTTAGCCGATTAAAGATTGTTCTGAGAAGGCCAAGTTAACACGGTGTTGTTAATCGGCTAGGAGAAATAAAATTATACAAAAACAACCATAAATCGGTTAAAAAGCCGATTATAAAGCAACAAAGTTACATAAGTTATGTTTCATAACATCCAGCAAAAAGTTTTACATCTCAAAGAAAAGTTTAGTACTGAATGCCAGATCCTGGAAGTGTGGCACCCAAAGCCAATAGAGCGCCGACAGCCTTGGCGATCACACATTGAACTTCATCAATAGTGTGATAGTCTTCTTTGGCACTCCCTTTCACCGGGACTATTTTTGCCATATGTTTCTTTACTCCGACCACGGCCTTAGCAATGCCAACCTTTTGATCTTTGATGGCCGACGAAGTTTTCTCAAGGGTTTGTTGGCCTTCAAGGATTAGCTTCTTTGTCTTAGCCAACTCTTCTATAAGAAATTTCTTGGTCGACTCGAGCTTGCCGATAGAAGTCTTTGTAGTCTTGAGCAGTTCAGTGTCGGCATCAAACTTTTGCTTCTTGGACTTGGCATCAGCGACCAGCTCATCCAGAATTTTCTGATCGGCTTCTTGAGCTTCTCGCTGAGCTATCCTTGCCTGAGCTGCCTCCACTTCAGATTTCTTCTCGTCTAAGTGGCAGACATTAAGAGAGCTTCCATGGCTTCTATAGGCAGATCGGCTTCTTGAGCTTCGCGCTGAGCTATCCTTGCCTGAGCTGCCTCCACTTCAGATTTCCTCTCGTCTAAGTGGCAGACATTAAGAGAGCTTCCATGGCCTCTAGAGGCAGATCGGCTTCAACTACCGCCATAGCATCTCTAATCCGTTCATTGCTGTTCAAGATCTCCGACTGGAGCTTCATCACCAGATCGAAGAGTTTGTTGAGCCTCTCTTGCATACCTGGAGTAGAGGTGACGGCAGCCGACGCTTCCTTTGAGACTTCGAGAATCTTTCTGATCTCAGCGTCATAGTCATCGGTGGCCATGATCTCAGGATCATCCAAATCGGCTAAAGAAAAGCCCAGCCCAGTAGATTTGTCAGATCAGAAAGCTCCGGCAGATCAGCAATCGGAGCTGTTGGTGTTGGCCGTGGTGGAGAAAGGGGCGCCGAGGATATCCCAGTGAGGTCAGCCAAAATCTTCGCAACTTGAGCTGATTGCGCTGGCTAAAAGAAGCAAATGAAGGGTAAGCAGACGTGTTAAGAAATATGAGTCGCTAACTAAAGGTATGATACTTACCTCTGCAGTAGCTGACTCATGTGGCGAACTCTAGCCGCTCTGCTCCTGGGGCTTAGATCCCCTTTTCGCCGGAGCCTTGGTATACTTTGTTTTCTTCTTTTCTAAAATTATAATCGGCTAATGATTAGTTGGATAAAGAGTAAAAGAAATAACAGCCGATTGTATTATACTTACTTGATTGTTTTTTCTCAATGTCCAACAATGACGGACTTTGAATCCCTAGGGTACTGAAGTGTACCCAGTGAGGCCAGTCGACTGGAGTGGCCTTTTGCCTTGGCTTTGCTCGATTGGCGATGTAAGCTTCTTGCCCGACCTTTGTCTGCGGTCACGAAAATAAAAGGTGATTAGAAAAATGTATCTGGCAAAACCAATGGATGAAGGGAAAATATTCAGGCCGATACCTCATTAATATCTACAAGACTTGTATTAGTATACCCCGCAGAATTAGTCTCATCACTTGAATCGTTGTTAGTATCTACTATCGGCTCAGGAAGATTTGGGAAAAACTCATTGACAATAGCTAACGCTGTCTTATCAGAATAGAGCGCTTCTGCGATAGACAACCACCAAGAAGAAAAGCATTCTGACCGACGTGTATTCAGTAAAAAATGCGGCAAGTCTTTAATCTGAAGTTCATCGGCTATTTCAAGGACAAGGTTGGCCACGACTGCATTACGGACTCTGGCTCTTGGTTGAAGCCAATCGAGTAGTTGCAGTCTCGGAATGACCTGACCAAAGCCTAATTGCCTAGCATAAACTGACGGACAGTAGAATTCATATGAAGGTTCAAAAGTCCGATTTCTTGTGTGAAGGCCGACGTGCAATATGCTTGGCGAAATAAAAAGCTTAAACAAGTCCAAGGTATCTTGCGGCATTAGAGCACTATCGGCATCTAAGTGAAGAAAGGAAGGCCATGGGAAATCAGCTGTACTTATATAACTAAAGAAGTCATTTCGTTTGAATTCATTACTGTCAAGCTATAGGAAGAACGATAAATATTTCTTAGAGCCGATAGGTGTCACTTTTGTCTCATTCCCAAAGCACATCATAAATCTCTCCCCATAAGATCGGCTGGCTATGAACTAAGGCACCATACCTTCTGGAGTATCTTCGCGAGGGAACGCTGTGCCTTCAGATGGATTCAGCTCAAACGATCGGCTAAATAGGCAGTATAGCCAGATCTAAATAAACCAGAGTGGTCCTCTGACATTTCCGACAGTGAAACTTGTGAAACCAGTAAAAAGCCGACATCTTATTATATGCATCATCTGGTAGACTGCTCCTAAAAGCATTTTCCCAAGTGCTAGCTGACGACCCTCTACTAGTTGCTCTGCTATGGTTTGATATACTTGGGTTGGTCCCAAAGAAGCGCCGCAGAACATGAATCGGTCTAACCAAAGGTTCAAAAAAGCAGTATGTTCTTCATCCGATACTAGCCCATTAACCTTATTATTGTTTCTGATATACTTAGCCCATCCTTCACCTTTGGACTTGATGAGCTTGTACCTAGGCATGGCACTATAAGCCGATATTTGATCCCCATCGGGTCTTAAGCAGCATAGGTGGGCTACATCCAGGAGAGTTGGACCGACAAGGCCGGTGTGGAATACAAATGCATTGAAAGTGCCCGGCCAGAAATAGCAAGCCGTGGCCACTAAGGGCTCATTGTCTTCTGGATCGGCTAAGGAAAGGGGGAGACATTCAGGTATGCTCATTCTTTCCCATTCACACCTCTTTTGGGCTGCCACACGAATGTACCACGATCTCCATCCCTTAATCGTTGTCGGCCAAGCTCTGAAGCTCTTACTCCAACCATCTATGTTATATCCCGCAGCCGATAGAGGTAGGCGAGGAATCTCTTCATTTATAACTGAATCGGCTTCTAGATTTCCTACTGGGCCTAGATAAAATTGGTCATTGCTATTTGGGATTGGGGTGAATACCTGAGAAGGGTCCATTGAGACGATCTTGACAAGCAGCCGATTGGAAGCAATGAGCGCTGAAAGACTTGAAGACTAGAAGCCAATTGCAGACAATTCGAGAGCTTGTGCGCGTGAGGAATGAATTTGTGGGGGCCGCATATTTGTATCTTGGTAAAAATTTGAAGAGGCAGGAAACGAATCTCAAAAGATACGAACAGTTAAACGCACTACCCGCATGTCAGAAAATTACGGTGCAATTAAAGCAGTAGTTATTGAGTGAAGATTAACAGTTAGCCGATGGAAAAGAAGCCGATAGTTACAATTTTTGAAAGATGATGAGTCATCTCTCAAAAATGGGGGGCATATGTTTGCACTAAAATTTGGCAAGTCTAGTCAAAATTGGCAAGAAAGTCAAACCTGCGGTAACTAACAGGCGATTTGGAAAGACTTGAAGATATTTGGCAACGGCAAGATCTTTGAGGGAAAGCTATCCGAAGTAAGGCCGATACGGATCAGGTTTTGTAACGTGTTGTAATAGGACACGATCGGCTGACGGGTATAAAAGAAGGGCCAAAGCGAGCTGCGAAGGAAATCCAACACAATCACACACCAATCTACATTACTTTTTCCTGTCGACTAGGAGTAGTTCTTGTAATTTAGTTTTTGTAATTCGATCTTGATCAATAAAGTTGCGCATCGCCGATTGTTGATCTTCTTCAAATTACGCCTCAGGTTTGATTTATTCTGATTTTGTTGCGCATCGCCTTCTTCAGAATCGATCTACCTTTATTCTCTGATTAGCCTTAATCGGCTTGTTAGACTTACCCTTTTATTTCGATTTAATCGGCTTCAAGCTGATTGAGTCTAAGCCGATTGATCTTCACGATCGGCTTTGAGTGAATTTCATATTTTTACCTTGTCGATTCTGAGTCAAATCAATCGGCACACTCAAACGGTGTTAAATGCGGTGTCTTTGTTGTAAACCCTACTTCAAGTTTTTGACATCAACAACAGCGTTCATACCGGTAGAGCGCCAGCAGATGCTTACAATAGCTTGCATTAGATTGCAAAATTGGTGCATGGAACAAGCCAACAAGCCGGTGGCACAACGGGTATCGAGTATCTCGATCAGCTTCAATGAGGAGCATTTCTTGCACAAATTTTCAGTGGGCTTCTTCGCGGTCAGCTTCTACGACTTGTTCGATCTCTTCAACCTCGACGCCCTCGATGCCTCTCTAATCAGATGTTTGACATTGTAAGTGTGTGCAATCACGGTTTACATTCTTGTTATACTGATAAATGTCATATATATGATCCTTGCTTTTGTATATATAGATAGATGATCATTGAAGCAAAAAAAGAGAATGAACCAGTGGGTTTCCTCGACCTACACATGGTGTCCAAGCAAACAATAGACAAAAAATTACAAGTCATTCAGGAGTATGTGGAAAATGCATTGCTGGCTCAACAGTAAATAAATTTCATACTTTTACCATACAACCCGGGGTTAGTGCTTCACTCGTTGCTATACTTGTTGTTTGTACTTTACACACAGCTCGACGTTGTTGTTTGTACTTTACACGTAGCTCGACGTTAGGCTGAATGGCTATTGTGACATACCTATTTAGATTTCACTGGGTTCTACATGTAATTATACCAAGACAGAACGTATTTTTCCTTGATTCCAAAAAAGGCGGCACCCATGATTTGGTGCCTATTGCAAAATTACTCGACATGTCGTTCAATGTCTACAGAGCTCGTGGAGGGCCACACAAGGAATCGCCACAGCTGAAGCACGTTCATAAGTTTTCGATATCTGCTAGTACGCAATAATCCTTTACACTCCATAATAATACCTTTGGAACTAACCAATTATATTTTGGTAGTGCCACCACAGCCAAAGGCCAGTAACCAATGTGTATTCTACATTGCCACAACATGCAAATCCTCATTGGTGCAAAAAAGATCACTTTCCTGGAGTTTTGTCAATCTTTCAATAATTATTTTCACTTATCAATTTATATAAATTCAAGACTTTACTCTTCCCATCGATAGGCTTGAAACTACACTGAATCTACGTTGGAACAAGCTAATCTGCTATGAATTCGAGGATAACTCTGTGCCTTCTTAATGTGTGAGGTCATAAATCCAAAATACGAGTGCAACTCAGCCTGATCTAATGAGTTGTGAATTTGTTAGTTATCACTTGGGTTAATTTGTGAACCTTGTGCTGTGAATTTGTGAGTTGTAGTTATTGATTCAATTGGTTAATATATCTGAGTTGATTTCTGGAATGGATACGATGTACGTAGTATGTAATATGTAATGTGAGTTGATTTCTGAAATGTATGTCATAATAATATACTTATGATGTAAATTATTTAATCTGTTTTGTTTTAGAGGGCATGGCTATCATTTCCTGAGGCTAACCAGCAAATAGAAAAGCGTAAATACTAAAAACACAACTTCATAAACGGTTCTAAAAAAGAAGCGTCTGTGATGACACAGACATCACAAACGGTTCCACTTTGGAACCGTTTGTGATTGAAGGACCAAGATGGTGATCAAAGGGGGGTGAATGATCCCAAATAAAATTTTACCTCACTCAAAATGATCCAAACAATCCCTTAGACAAAACAATCAAAAAGAGAAAATGAGAGAGAGAGAAAATTACCCTATATGGCCGGTGCTACCACAGGGGGCCGGTAGCACCACAAGGGGGTCGGTAGCACCACTCCTCAAAAATCAGCAAAGAACTCATCAAACAAAACTCAAAAGCAAAACCGATGCAACTTTTGATCGGCTAGTCCAAAACTCATGAAACTTGGTATGCACCTTCGTATAGAGGTTAGGAACCTATTCCAACCTTCAATCCAAAAGAATGACGTTAAAGTTTTGACCTTTTTCGAATCGAAGGAAGAATGCACCAAGTGAGAGCAAAAACCCAAAAACTTAATCTTGTACATGCTCGTGGGATTTTGATGATCAAGATGATCCTGGATAGCCTCCCACATGTCAAAGCAAGCAAGAGTACAAGTCAAGAACACCAAAAACCTGATCTTCCAATAATGATTATCTAAGGAGCAAAAGATCGGTTTCTTGCAAGGAACAACACAAGATTTGCCTAGATGATTGAGATATGGTCTGAAGAAGACTCATCCATCAATCATACATCCTCAGCACAAAATCCACAAGCATTTAGAAGGAGGAGGCAAATCCAAATGTGTGGAAATTAAATTGCAAGAATGTAAATTATGGAATTTAAAGACTGAATTTAAAGCATAATGTAAATGCGTAAAATAAATTCAAACTTGAGAAAATTAAGATTTCATTTATGGAAGGGAGGTTTATAAAGCCACACAACAAAGTGGGCAAAACTCAAAGGAGCATACAAACCTCTAAAACCTTCCAAGAGAGGAGAGCTACCCCTACCCCTCTATTTAAAGTACTCTTAAGTCATCCTTTACCCTTAGATGAGTTCTTTCAACCCTAAGGATCATAATAAGGGCTAAGATTGACTCACACAGCAATACATGGGCTAACCCGAAACCCAACAACCATACCGGGTTTTTGCACGATTTTTAAAGCATACTAACTAGACCCGCTACTCTATCACCTAGACAGCGATCCAACGGCCCTCTTTGATCCGAATAGCTCCAAGTTAGCATCTCATCCATTCCTTTTCTTCTAGGTTTGCAACGACTCCGTCTCCGATCATCTTCCAGCGATTTTCGACCGTCTGGACCTCTGACGCACCTCGCTTAGTCCCGACCATCTTCCGCCTCACCATGACCTAGCACCGTCGTCCTGCGATCATCAAAAATAAAAAATACCCATCACATAGCAATGTCCAAAAATATATGCAATTATATTCCTAAAATCATAATTTTTTATTCATCCTCAAACATGATTTTCATACGGCAGGGCTGTGGTATACGTAGAACGGGAGAAATACGATCGGCCTACACGCTATAAAAGAGGACATAAGATGAGACGAAAAGACATCATCCAACCGACAATCAACAACTCGCATCTACTTTTATTTATTTTCTGTTGGCTAGGAGTAGCTTTTAGACTTAGAATCTCTTTGCAATTCGTTCTTGATCAATAAAGTTGCGTATCACTGATTTCAATCATCTTCAATTTACGCCAATT
Source organism: Otatea glauca (assembly GCA_036346275.1). Classification (NCBI taxonomy): domain Eukaryota; kingdom Viridiplantae; phylum Streptophyta; class Magnoliopsida; order Poales; family Poaceae; genus Otatea; species Otatea glauca. Next base: position 29,496 of record JAYEVK010000356.1, on the reverse strand, counting down.
ATCTTAGATTTGTTTTTATACTGATTTTGTTGTGCATCGTCTTCTTCGAAAAAAAAATATTTTTACCTATCATCTAATCGGCTGTAATAGCTGTTTATATTTGTCTTGCCTATTGTTATATCAAATCTGTTGGAACACAAAAAGAAAAAAAACATTTAAAAAACTACGGCCAGGAGACTCGAACCGGTGACCTTTTGTTTCAAGACAGAACACAAAACCAACTGAGGTACCATGCTCTTCTTTCTTCACATTGATTCTTTTCTCTGTTATTGCTTCAAACTAGTACAAGCCTCTGCTTATATAGTAGATCCCAACAACCAACTCGGATTCGATTCTATGCTCTACTCGGAGCCTAAACTACACTTTTCAAAACAAACTTTTCAAATACAAGATTATTTCTACCAAAATTGGCCGAAGGCATTTAATTCTATCAATTTTACCGATTGTAGAATTAAATTGGGTGGCACGCCTTAAATCTTATTGAACCTCCACCCGAGTACCCCCTTGCTCGCGCCACCATCCGAGTACACGACGGGTCCCGATCCCTACCACCCTCTCTCGTGTCGTTGTCTCCCCTCCCCTTGCTCGTGCCAATACTGTCCTCCCCCTCTCCCACCGCCACTCCCCTCCCTCTTGCTCGCACCGCCTCCATCCTCCCGTTCTCTCGTCGCCGCCTCCCCTCCCCTTCCACTTGCTCTCGTCGGCCGTCACTGCCTCCCCTCCGCACATCCGTTCGGATCTGGCCCGCCTAGGGTTTAGGTGCAGTGCACAGGAAAGGAACATGGCGGCCAGCAGCACACCGAGCCTCTCCTTCGGCCACCATCTCCGTCCCCTCCGTCCCTTCCGACCACTGCTACAGTCTTGCTCTGCCCGTGCTTTTGCGTCCTACGTGTGATGGAAAAACAACAAAGCATGGAGTCGAAGAACAAGGCAATGAGGGTGAGGCAGTCTTGTGGCTCTGATTCTGCTTCATGCTCCACATCAATAGTGGCGGTGAATCATGCAAAGCCTCCATGATACGATTCGGTGCTACTTCCCTTTGCTCTTGCATTTGCCTCAATATCGGTTTGTGGCTTTCATCTCGATTAGCACTTTTCCAATTTTACCATTGATATTTTAAGATAACCCTAACTTAGAACGCTAGGTTGATGTAATCATGATTGATTGATTGTTAATATTTTCAAGATTCTTAATTAAGACAAAAGGCACAACTACACTATATATTGAAACATCATACATCTATTTCCATTGTAGAAGCTAACAAAAATTATAAGAAACTCTCTTGTGCATGACACCATAACCAGCAACAACACGTAAGAAGTTTAATTTGATATGTCATTAATGCGCAATGGAGAATCTCATACGGAATTAGAGGCATTATTCTTTATGTTTGATTTATCTATCTAGTTTTACTATCACTTTGTCAGTACACGGGGGTTGCCATTTGAATACCTTGATACCTTCTTTATTTTAAGCATAGCAAAGCTTATGGCCTTTGGATATAGTGGTAGAAAGAGCTCAAATGGCTAAAAGACTACAGCTTGGAGAAATATGGTCAGTAAAATTACAAATTGAGTCCTGTAAAATTGCATGCTCGAGCTTAACGAGTCGAGTCGAGCCAACTCGAGCTTTTAACGAGTCGAGTCGAGCTGACTCGTTATCTTAACGAGTTTAATGAGTCAAGTCGAGCTGAATTGACTAGCTATATATCCACCCCTATATATAATGAATATATATAGGGCCAGTACGTGACAGTCGACGTCACTGCTACGCGCTATATCGATCGAGATCGATGGATGCATGCAGACATGCACGCAATGTACGTATATATTGTCCTTGAAAGTAACGCAACACGCAACGTATATATTGTCCTTAAAGTAACGCAACGACGTCGCACGCATGTTCCGATGAATAAGCTTAGCGTCATGCTGTCGTATGCCCAGAACTCGTAACTCGTAAGTACGCTGCAATTTTGATAGAGGCGCGCGGGCCATATAAGTCATTTTTTTAATATATATCATTATACAATTTTAACTGGCTTTCATCATATTATTTTATACCTCTTTCTTTTAACTATTTTCATTATCACTTAATACTAAAGAGTAAAATAAGACACACCATCAAAAGATATAATAAAAATGAATAATATAGTCTTTTGTAGATGTATTGGTGGAAGTACAAGAGTCTAAATTAACATCTATTCAGGAATGGAGCAAGTATAGTTAAACGAGCATGTGCATACAAGACATCATGGGTACATTCGTTTGATTAATTGGATAATTACGCGTATTGTTGCGTGCGTCGTTGTGATCGCATGCGTGCATGCATAGCCCAGCCGGCCAATTTCTTTATGGAATGGCTGCGCGATTTGTCTACGTACGGACGTCATGGTGTCATAGTTTGTTGTATCACGTCCCTAGAATTAACGATTGTGTGCTCTAGTCTATATTGTGCTCGATCCGCATCAGTAAAACGGCCAGCAAATGCATTTCGGTAAAGTAAATTTTCGACTCATTTACCTGCACGTAAACCATGTAAATATTTCGACTCATTTACCTGTCAACTAAATGTTAGGAATATCTACCATTTGCTACATATTTGTCAGCAAAAGTACCATCGGTCGGCTAGAAATTTATCTGTCGACAGTTTAATGCAATTCGTAGGGAAGTACAAAGGGGAAGGATCTACCGAGCAGGGTTCAAAAAACTACTTGCACTACTACAGGACTAGGCATCTCAACCAGCCTATTAGAAGCGGTTTGGTGCGAACCCGTGTCTCAAACCCGCTTCTAGAACAACAACAATAGCGGTTCGTGTCTCAAGCTCCTCCAGCATAGCGCATTTAAACCCTTCTTCCTCTCTATGAGCCAGCAGAGGTACGATCGAACAGAGAAAGGCCGGCCCAGCGCTGTTCTTGGGGAGGAGCTATCCAAATTTTTAATTGGAGGTGATTAGCTCCAAATTAAGTGTTTCAAGGTTAGTAACATCATGTGAACATCCTTCTCACCTAGATATTGCTATTTTTTTCAATGGATGTGGAGAAATATCTTGAACTTTTTAAGCATGATCAAAAATTTGTTTTCTATACTTGTTTTTGTTGTTGTATGAAGATGTAGGGTGGAGATCTAGTTCAAAATATGACATTACAAGGTAAAGGTGATTGGAAGCTTTAGATCTAGGTGATTGTTAGCTTTAGAATCTTAAATATCACAATAAGTTGGGGGAGATCTAGGTACAATATTGCAAGGAAGTAATTATTTGTGTATGAAATAAAATAGAAAAACATGTAGAAGGATAAAAAATAATTACAAAGGTAGGAAGGGATACAAAATAATTAGAAAGATAGGTCTTTAATTGGATGACGGTGTAGGTGGAGCTTTTCTTTTGTTGGGTTTAAATGTAACGAAATTTAAGTTAGGTTATAATTTTTGTAACGAAATTTGTTATAATTTTTAATGAAATTATAACTTGGTGTAGATGAATCGGCAATGAATGTACAATACGGACCATCGCTCGAGAGAGTTCATTGATGGTGTGCAGGCTTTTCTCGATGCGGTCATTGCATTCTTGCCTCCAGGCAGCTTCATATGTTGTCCGTGTGTAGATTGCAAGAACGAGAAGGAGCACTCCCAGCGATGGCAAGTTATGAACCACTTGATCATGAGAGGTTTCATGCCAAACTATACCTGTTGGACCAACCATGGCGAAGTTGAGGTGATTAGCCAGGAAGACGATGAAGAAGGCGAGGAAGAGGAAGATGGATTCAACAATATCCCGGACGGCACGCAATACTGTTCCGTGGAAGAAACACTTGGTGACTTTGGCGATGATGAGTTAGACCAGATGCTGCGTGACGGAGAGGGAGACTACACAGATGAAAGACAGTTCGAGAAGTTCTAGCGCATGTTAGAGGACCACAGAACTCCTTTGTACCCAAACTGTGTGCAGGGCCACAAAAAGGTGCGTACCACACTGGAACTCATGCAACGGAAGGCTACAAATAGTGTGTCAGATAAGGGATTCGATGAGTTGTTATCACTCATAAAGAAGTTGCTTCCAGAAGATAACACTCTGCCCGAATCTACATATGAAGCCAAGCAAGTCGTCTGTCCTTTGGGATTGGAAGTACAGAAGATACACGCATGTCCAAATGATTGTATCCTGTATCGTAATTAGTATGCCGATTTGGATGTTTGTCCAGTGTGCAGAGAATCACGGTATAAGGTGAAGCGTGACGATCCAGGTGAAATAGATGGGGAGCGTAAGAAGAAGAGACCTCCAGCTAAAGTGTTGTGGTATTTCCCTATGATCCCCCGATTGAAACGTATGTTTGCTAACAAAGCGCATGCCCAGTTGATGCGTTGGCACAAAGAAGAGCATAAGGACGATGGGATGCTTAGACACCCTGCAGATGGCTCACAGTGGAGGAAAGTTGATCGGACGTACCCGGACTTCACAGATGAGGTGAGAAACATAAGGTTTGGGTTGAGTACCGATGGGATGAATCCTTTCGGAGAATTGAGCAGCAGCCATAGCACCTGGCCTGTTACACTATGTATCTATAACATCCCTCCATGGCTGTGCATAAAGCGAAAGTACATCATGATGCCGTTGTTGATCCAAAGCCCCAAGCATCCTGGAAATGACATCGATGTCTACCTGAAACCATTGGTTGAAGATCTTGTGACGTTGTGGGACGAAGGTGCAAGGGTATGGGATGAGTACAAAAGTGAGTATTTCACCCTACGTGCATTGTTATTTGTAACAATCAATGACTGGCCTGCTCTCGGTAACCTATCCGGCCTAACTATCAAAGGATATAGAGCTTGCATCCAGTGCTTAGATGAAACAGACGGCATGTACTTGAAAAACTCTCGGAAGGTTGTGTACATGGGTCACCGTAGGTTTCTTCTTACGAGTCACCCGTTGCGGAAGGAAGGCAGGAAATTTAACGGGCAACCAGACCTTCGTGCAAGGCCTCAGCATCGTAGTGGGCCACGTGTGTTTGCTATGGTAAAGGATTTGAATGTAGTATTTGGAAAGGGTCCTGGAAGCAAACATGTGCAGAATGAGGATGGTCATGCACCCATGTGGAAGAAGAAGTCAATATTTTGGTTCTTGCCTTATTGGGAAGTCATGGAGGTTCGTCACTCACTTGACTTCATGCACATCACGAAGAATGTCTGCTTGAACCTGCTAGGCTACATAGATATGTACGGAAAATCGAAAGATATACTGCAAGCTCGGAAGGACCTTAAACTCTTGGAACTGAGGAACGACCTACATCCCGAAAATAGAGGGAAAGGACAACATTACCTACATCCTGCGAGCTACACTCTAAGCAAAGAAGAGAAAAAAAGCGTGATAGAGCTCCTGAACAGTGTGAAGGTCCCTTCCGGATACTCCTCGAATGTAAAGAGACTCATAAACACGAAAGAAAATAAAATCGTACACATGAAATCCCTTGACTGTCTTGTGTTAATGACACAGTTGCTCCTAGTGGCTGTGAGAGGCATACTACCCCAGTGGGTACGGGGGATAATCACAAAGCTGTGTTCTTTTTTCAACGCGGTTTCACAGAAGGTCATCGACCCAGATAAACTAAGCTGCAGGATGACGTGGTACAAAGTGTGGTTAGCCTTGAGATGATCTTTCCTCTTGCATTCTTTGATATTATGGTTCATCTCACTGTTCACCTTGTCAAAGAGATAGGTATTCTTGGACCCGTGTATCTACACAACATGTTCCCTTTCAAGAGGTACATGAGTGTGCTAAAGAAGTATGTTCGTAACCGTTCTCGTCCGGAAGGATGCATTGCCGAGGGTTATAGGACAGAGGAGGTGATTGAGTTTTGTGTGGATTACATTAATGATTTAAACCCGATCGGCGTCCCTATATCACGCCATGAGGGGAGGCTACGGGGAAAAGGGACACTAGGAAGGAAAGCAATTGCATGCAATGATCTTCTTACATTTAAGCAAGCACATTTCACGGTTTTGAAACAATCAACTATAGTGGCCCCGTATGTCCTTGAGCACAAAAGTATTCTACGCCGCGATTTCCCGGGGAGGTCTGAGGATTGGATAACACTGAAGCACATGGATTCTTTCGGCGCTTGGTTACAGAAGTACATCCTTTTGAAAGGGTCAGACAATGAACAGTTGTAAGGCTGTACCAAAATGGGAGAAGCGAGAAGAAGAATTAATGGTGAAGGACGTCACACCGGCTACGGCTTTGTGGGAAGAGCGCCTGCGCAATTGGTTCATGGGTCATGGGGAGAGCCTTTCAGATGACGGCAGTTTGGTGATGGCACCAGGAGTACAAGAGGCTGGCCAAAGGATTGTACAAGCTATCGAGTAGTCTCAGGCAGGTACGTTGGTGGCAGACAGGGAGAATGATGAGCTAACACATGCCCTTGAAAAACGTGAGCACCCAGGTCGGACACGAGGTATGGGCAAGCTAACGCCGTGGAAGTATGGTTTCGCCAAGGATGCACATACGTACAGGAGCCGGCATAGAAGCAAAACAAGAGAATCATATAAAGTGTACCAATTGGAACAAGAGCTCAGAGCAACCCAGGCTAGCATCGGCGACATAGTTGCGCAACAAGTACAAATTGCCCTCAGCAAGCTTCAAGGACTAGGTCCGAGCAATCAGCCGAACGCCGTGATCAGCCCCTCTGCGTGGCGGAGTAGCTGCGCGTCCACCGGGGCCCCTGAAGCGGACAACTTGCTGGCCCGTTATCCCGTGGATGACATAAGGGTTCGCCGCCAGTGTGAGCTACACGTTGATGCGCGTAACCTCTCCATCAAGGTGGCTTACGGCATGGCATATTCGATGGAGCCGGGCCATATGTTCCACTGCAACGAGATACCCCCGGGTTACTCAAAGGTCGTGGTGGAGGAGGTGCTGAGCGGATTTGAAGAACTTCACCTCGATATTGCAGGAGGTGATGACGTGACCAAGCTTGGACAGGCCCTCCACAATATCATCCTTTGGCGCAAACGGTACATCATATTTCCAGATGGTGTTGACGCGTCATCTCCACCACGGCAACCCACGCCTCCTCCAACGTCACCTCCACACAATGCCTCGCCGGTAAAACAGAGCACGCCTCCTCCACCACCCGCTCCACGCAGAAGCCCTACTCCACCACCAGCATCTCAAACAAAAAAGAACCCCCCAGGAAAACCACGCCTCCACCATCTCCTGCGAGGAAGAAGCTCGATAGTAGAATTAAGGCTCCTCCACTTGCTCCCAAGAAGGCGGAGTCCAGCCGATCAACAAAGATAAAGGAACCTCCAAAGAGGGCATATGATATGAATAAGGAGGAAGTGATGCGGTCACTAAAGCAGAATTCGCTGCACACTTCGCAAAAAAGAAGGTAGAGCCAAAGGTACCAATTGATCTAAAAGCGGCGGAACACTTCGCGACATGCCGTGCAAAGCCGCTGCTTGTGCCGTCCAACTATGAACGAACAATAATAAAGGCTACACAGAAGAATAAACGTGGTCAGGCGGCGACGGCAAAGAAGAAGAAGAGAGACCAAGATCAGGAGAACCTCGAGAGGTTTATGAAGGAGGCAGGACTCAGTTCCACAGCTACAACTCTTGGATTAATAGATGATATCCCAATGGCAACAAAGGTCAGATGGCAATTTTAGTTGGGCGGGGAGCTGATTGACCCAAATGAGATAAAGGATCTGCCAACCAAGATGCGGCAATTTCACGAATGGTACATGACAGAGTCCGCTCAAGGAAGAACGATGTTCCCCCTCCGTATCAAAGAAGATGATTTTTATCGCGGGGACAACACCATATGGCTCGAATTTGACGACTTATACCATATTTACCATGCCGACGCCATCAACATGTCTCTCATGAGTCTTGGTGCTGTAAGTGTCAAGCTCATACCTTTACCGTGTGCTTCCTCGTACAATAAAATTGCAACTCTTAAATTTATACCTTTCTATGTAGAATGGAGATATAACGATGTAGAAAAGAGAATATCTTCAACGTGGGCTTCATCGACCCGTAGATTGTTAACGAGTTCGTCTTTGGATACAACCAAAGGTCTGTTGAAGATTACATTCTCGATGCATTCTTGGGACAACACTACAAACCGTACATATACGCCTTTCAACTTCGAGTACGATATATACAACCTCTCGTTCTTATATTTTCCAAGGCATTTATAATACTACTAGCTAGTTACATATATGTTGCAATACATGAATAGGTTTCACTGGATCCTTCTTGTCATCAAGCTTGATAGCAGCCAAATCGTTGTTCAAGACTCAAAAACGACTCCAGTGGAAAAATATCAATTTATCACTGACACCTTAAATAGGTATATAGCACATATATATACGATAGTTTTCCTTATTATATATATTGAAATACCTTGATAATTCCAACTCTGATAATTACTATTCATACTAACGCATCACACAGGGCATTCGCAGGGTTTCGAAAGAAGCAACAAGGAGATTTCGAGAACGAATTTGATGTACAAATAAGCACTCGAGTACGTATTAAAGAATATTAATATGCTGTAACATTTTTTCATCCCAATAATCGTTTTCTTTTCAAATTTCATCACAGGTTCTACAACAGACGGGTGGAAACAACTTATGTGGCTATTATGTGTGCCACTATATGCAAAGTATTACCCACGGTGATGTGCCGACAACCAACGCCGAGGTAGTGTGCACATGTCAATTTCTTAGTACTTACACTTTAATTACATGTCCAGAGATTTATTTACTTCTCGCTTCGTCAGCCCAACATCGATGTTTAAGGCGTGCTCCCACCGCACCGGGTTGCAGCAATCCAAGAACAACTCATCGGCTTTATTGTCGATGAGATTGTATCCACCTAAGGCGAGTTCCACGCAAATGGTTGGAGAGATTGTCCTGAAATAAGGACAGGTGAACTGACATCAACGTCGACCAAGGGCACAAAGAGTGACGCACGCAAGAAATGAGCTCAAGATTCGCCCTTTTATTCTTTTAAACTTGTAAAAGTGGCTTATTATTTCATGTGTGCATCAACTTGTTCATTTTTTAGTCTATTAAGTTCGTATTTTTCTGTAAATGAACCTGTAATTATCTGAATGAGTACACATGAATAATATATATTTAATTGTGTCAAAAAACTCATGTAGTTCTATTTATTTTAATTGTCAAAATCTATATCAAAAACCCCTTTGAAAACATATTCTATATTGAATATAATCAAAACGCTATGCTGTCAGACTCTTCACAACTGGTTGGTAACTCCAACCGCTTGCCTCTCCACAAGCGGTTCCTAAGACCAACCGCTTTTGGAGAGAACCTCTCCACAAGCGGTTGGTAACACCAACCGCTTGTGGAAGTGTCGAACCACAAGCGGTTCGGGGAACCGCTTGTGATACCCGATGGGGTATCACTCGCGGTTGCTTACAAGCGGTTCTAAAACCGCTTCTGAAAGCGGTTTCGAACCACTTGTGCATGCCCGATCCGCAGTAGTGTTGGTTTTTGCGAGAACCGTTCATACCATGCCGGTTTGAAAACCGATACCTTGGTCAAGTTCAAATTTCGATTCAAAAAATTCAGAAAATTTTAAAAAAATTATCCAAAATTTTCCTAAAAATAGTATTAATAGCTTTATGACCTCAAGCGTAAATATTTTTTTTGAAAAAACGAAGTTTGGAGACGTTTTTGAGTCATTCAAAATGTAGAAAATAGAAAAACCAAAAAAAGAGCCTGCCCTGCAGGCTTTTAGCCCACAGGCCAAGCCACCTCTGGCCCACCCCGGCATCCATCACCTGACGACCACTCAGGAGGCTCAAATAGACATATTCATTGCAGTGAAAAATTCCCCATCGAGAATTCGTCCCGACAACGACGCCTCCGCTGAGATCCGACAACCGCTCGCCGTCGTTCTGCCAGCCACTAAGTGATTTTGGAGCGGTAAGCTTCGAAAACCAAAACTTTTTAGCAAAAATCGACTTCTAGAGCAAATTTCGAGCTGGGTAACGAATTTAAAGAAATATTGTCAGTTTTTGGTAGGTTTGGCTTGATTTTCGCTCGATACTTGGAGCTATCTCTTGTTTATGCATATGTATTTGCATTTTAATTGGTTGAAAAATGGTCATGCAATGCTCACAGTGGTCATGTCAAAATGGTACTATTTGTTGACCTAACAATATTTACTTCAACATATTTTAGTAACAATATTTGTTGAATTATATATTTAGTAGCAATATTTGTTGAATTATATATTTAGTAGCAATATTTGTTCAAGTATGTCAGGTAGCAATATTTGTTCAAGTATCAATATTTGTTGAAGTATATTTAGTAGCAATATTTATTCAATTATATTGAAGGACCATGTGGAGGTCCATCCATGTTTGTGATGAGTATTTGAATAAATTTGTGCTTGGGTTGCTCTTGTTTGAGTTTGATTTGAATTGGATTTTCAATTGGAAACAATTTGAGGTCTTCTCTGTTTTCCCGGTGCTACCGGCTAGAACGAGAAAAAAATGAATTTTAATGAGTGTACTTTGATGGATTTATTTCACATTTTTGTGGGCATTGCTATATGAGGAGTTTCCTTGTCTTTGATGGTTGCAGGGCGATGGTGCTAGGTCATGGTGAGGCAGAGCATGACCGGGACTAGGTGAGGAGCATCGGAGGTCCAGACGGTTGGGAGATCGCCGGAAGATGATTGGAGACGGAGTCCGGGCAAGTTAAGAAGACAAGGAAAGGAGATGATGCTAGCTAGATGCCGCGTGGATTAATGAGGGCCGTCGGATTGAGGTCTAGTTGATAGGTTAGCGGGTCTAGGTAGTATGCTTTGAAAACCGTGCAAAAAAACCCGGTATGTGTGGGTTTTGGGTTAGCCCTTGCATGGCTGTGTGTGTGGGTTAATCCTAGCCCTTAGATGAGTGCTCTAGGGTTGAGAGACTCATCCAAGGGTGGTAGGTGGCCCAAGAGTAGTATAAATAGGGGTAGAGGGGTAGCCTCCTCCCCTTGAAGGTTTTGAAGTTTTTGATGCTCCTTTGAGCTTTGCCCACATGAATGTGAGGCTTTGTAACCTCTCCTTCCAGAAATGAAATGTTTCCTCAAATCATTTCTTTTCTTTGTGTATTTACATTACACATTTAAATTACGCAATTTACATTATGCACTTAAATTCCACTTAAATTCCGCAATTAAATTCAGCACTTACATTCTTGCAATTTACATTTATGCAATTTGGATTTGTCTCCCCTCCTTCTAAATGCTGTTCTTCTAGGATGTCTTGAGGGTGTTCATTTGGTTCTACATCTTTCTTACACCCTTCGATAGACTAGAGATCAAGTTTTTTATCAAATTGCAAATCTGTCCAGAACTTGTTCTTCACGCAGCAGTCAGTGTTTGATTTTTATAAAAACATAGAGAACTCATTTTTGAGTAATTCTTGTTGGAAAAGGTGTAGAACTCATATATCCTTCTGTAAAAAAATTTGTTGAGTCCACTGATTGCACCGTTTGAGATCTATGAAGTGCAAACCGATCCTTAAACTTTCTAGTCGAAGTTCCTGACTATCTGTATTACTTGATTTTTCATTCTTATTCTACAAAGGTTTCTTAGGTGATTTTTGGTGGAGTGTTTCATGATTCAACTTCTCACAGGGACAAACATTCTCAAAAATTTTAGAGCAACAGAAACTCACCAACCACCTGTTCTAACTGAGGACAATTTTTGAAAATCTGCTTTAACTTTTCTGAAAAGAGACTTTGGTGTTTTAGCTTTATCTCTTTTAGAAAAGAAGTCTTTTGAATTGATTCTTCTTTTGTTTGGACACTTGACAACCATGATTGTGATTAAAAAACCCCTCACATGATTCATGGTTTTTATCCATGCAAGCTAGGGGTACACATAGTTGTCTAATTATTCTGGATTTTGGAGGGTGTGTGAATCTGAGAAGCACCAGTTTGAACTAAAATCTTCTGGTGCTTTAGATTTTTATTGCAAGAGTGTTTGGAGTACTTTGAGTGGGGAAATTTTATTTGGGATCATTCACCCTCCTCTGATCGCCATTTCGATCTTTCATATATTTAGTACCAATATTTGTTGAAGTATATTTAGTACCAATATTTGTTCAAGTATATTTAGTAGCAATGGATGACACCTGAAAATAGTACTATTTGTTCAAGTAGCGATATTTGTATGCACAAAAATTATCTTGCTATGGTATATTTTAATTTGTTAATGTTATCCAATATTGACAAGCTTACTCTCGTTGTATGCATGCATGAACTATCAAAACTTTAGTATGAAAGTTGTACTCTTTAACACTAGTTATATTCTATACTTATTTTGTTGTACAACCTGCAATTTGATACAAGAAATTTCTTGCAAATTATTTACACTAGAAATTTTTGTACGTAAATTGCATACATGCTTACTTCTTATTGTTTTCTATTAGCAGATGGCAGACTATGTCAACGTGGTGTGGGAGCACAGTGAGAAGTTGGGTGATGAATTTCCATGCAAGCACTGTCTCAAAGAGAAGAAAGGAGGCGTGTAACCAGACTAAAGCAGCACTTGGCAGGGCAAAGTACGAGTATCGTCCATTGTGGTAAGGTTCATGCGGAAGTTCGTGAATACTTTCAACGTGACCTAGACAAGGCAAAGGATAAGAAGAAGGACAAGAGAGAGGAGAGGCTGAGGAAAGAAGGAGCAATTGGAGATTCCCCATTGAGGTGAAGTGTATATTCAATGTACACGGGTGATGCTAATGAGGAGGACAAACTCCAGTATACCATGGCTACCTCCAGGGCAGAGGCAGAATTTAGGAGCCAAGCAGGTGGTAGGTATGAGCACGGTGATGATAGTCGCTCCTCTAGTGGTAGTGCTGATAAGGGATACAGGAAAAAGGAGAGCATCCTCCAAAGAAAAGAAGAAGCATCCCGCAGATGAGCCGCATTACATAGGGAGTGATGACTCCACTGAGAGTGGGGACCGTCGGAGCCTGTCATACCAACAGTCCAATGATAGCATCTCCAAGATGGACACCGATGGCGGTGAGTCCGGTGCTGATGTCCCCATACCTCTCACACACTAATCAGAAGAGCAATGTCCCATCAAATTTACAGGGGAGTCGTAGTTCACTCATGCAACATATGACAGAGAACATGACGCTGCCCAATCACAGAGGATGACTATTGAATTGAATGGAAAGGACCACCGACGCAGCCATAAGGCACCACAGGATAGCTCTAGCTCCTATGGCATCGCCGAGATGCAAGAGAGCTTGTCGGGACTCGGATTTATGAATCTGAAACCCTCTGTGTATATTGCACTAGTCCAGGATCATGCTAGTGCACACAGTAGCAACACAGATGAAATACCATTCTACACAACGAATTAACTAAAAAGTAGCAAAGTATTATTAAATAAAGCAACAGACCTTATGGTCAAAGTTTACACCACTATACCTTAAGGGCTTAAGAAATAAATAAACTATTACAACAAAAATAAAATAACTTGGGCCATTCGACATACCATAGGCAATCATCTGGGGAACGCCTTCCTAATCCACGTAGTCTTCATAATACTCCATATATAATTCAGTATTTCCTGATCTTTCCTCAACAACTGATCATCAAAGACGTAAAGCCGTGAGTACAAAGAGTACTCAGCAAGCCATAGGGAAATGATGCAATATATTCATGTAGGGCTTGACAAAGGATAATCAAATGGTTCTTTTGAAGAAAGCAATAACTTGAATTGAAATATAGTAAATATATTGAAAGCATATTTATGAAAAGATAAATAAATGACTGGTAAATCAATGGCAGAATGGTGAGGCATCACCCTACACCATCTGAAACAATTATCAAATCACTAAATTCAATAGTATTAACTTTAGACAACAAAACAATAGTGAACTCCCTGTTCACATCCCAACAATTCCACCTTCCAACAATTCATGATATACTCTATACCTGATGTGAAATTCCCAAGCATGTCTATGACCGTTGTAACATCCCAAAAATTCTAAATAATACAAATATAAATATAAAAATTAGAAAATGTAATGGAATAGAATTTTTAATTAGAATGTTAAGAATGAACTAAAATATTATCTTCTATTTCAATATATTGAAATCCAACCATAATAAAAGTATGAGTTGCAAAATAAAACTTCAAATCAAACAAAAAATGAAAATAAGTTGGAAATAAAAATTTACATTGAAATTACAACTAATATAAAATTTTATTGAACTTTGGTTTTTAAGAGAATCTTTAATTATATTAATTTCATTTTCTCTACAATACAAAACTTAAAGTACAACAAGCAAATAAAGTTAAACATTAAAATATATTTATTGTTGATTTTTATGGATTTTTTTGAATTTCTTATAATTGTATTGAATTTCCATGATTTTTGTTTTTGAAAGGAAAAATCTTTTCATATAATCATGATAATAGATAAAGAAAAAAGTAAAAAGTTTATAGCAAAAAAATAAAAAATTATTTAAACATATAAAATTATTCATAAATTAATTTTGGCAGTTAAGGGTTATATGGAGATATTTTACGAAGTTACATTTCACATCAAAGCAATTAAGAGTGCAATTAATGAATCCTTGACTAGCAACAGTGAATTTGTCAGATTTAAATAACAATAATGCTGCATCATACTATGAGAATTAAACATAGAAGGAAATAATAATTAAATTTGATAATTTTAAAAATTCAAACAATGAAAAGCTAAAAATCTGTTAATTCCAATTTCAGAATTTTAGTAAATAAAATATAAATAATTGGAAGCTAAAACTTTTACATGAGACTAATATAGCTATAAGAAACCTACACAAAAATTTTCAAAGATATTTCATAAGTTATGTAACCCCAAATAAATTAAATACGAAAAAGTGAAATCTGTGCACAGTGCACTGTTCAAAATTTTATAAATTCTACAAGCATGAGATAATTCTTAAAATTTGTCAGTACCTTCAAGAATATCTGTAGTACACGCCATAAATTCATCATTAAATAACCATCATGATTGCTAACTGATTCATTGAACCCAATGTCATCTTCATCTGCCGTCAGCACAAGGGGAGATGAATTCCATCCTCCTCCCACCTTCCTTGAAGCTTCCTCAGCACAGCCAGCTTCCCATTCGCAGCCTTGCTTGTCTATAAAAGCCAGTGAGCTCCCCTCAAATGGCCCTTTTCCCTGAGCATGTAAACCAAGCCTCAAATGCCGCTGTCTTCCCTCCATTCTACGACTCCAATCTCGCGCCTTGCAACCAAGAAACCTGCCCTTCCTTTTTCCCCGCAGCGGCAAGACGCCAGGATCATCTCCATGCAAACCTCGCTGCCACGGCCATCAATTCCCCGGATATCTGCTGCCCACATCGTGTTTGAGCATGCACAAGCCGAACCTCACCTGGCAGCTTTATCTCACCCTGGACCTGCCCTGAGATCACACCACTTTCTTGCATCTCCTCTCATGCCTCTCCTCTCTACCTAGGCTTCATTTGCTGCAAGCATAAGTACCCAGCCGAAACCAACAGAGGAGTTCTCCATGGCGCCATACCCCTATTCTGTGAAACTGCTCTCTGTTTTCTTCTTTTCATGTATTCATTTTCTTCAATAATGACTCACTAGTGCCTCTTAATTCCATGTCATATAAGACTAGCCCCGGATAAGCCTTCGGCCATGATTGCCATGGCGCCTGTCTGTGCTTCCTCTGTTCGTCCTGTCCAATGGCCCCATCCAATGTAACTGGAGTTAGTAATTTTAATTAGTCATCTTGGTTATATGACAAAACTTGATTAAGGTAGGCAGTAAAAATCTAGTATGCTAGTAAGGTTATCAATGTCCATATGTTGGCAGATGGCAACTCAAGGTTCCAGCAACTAACAATTATAAGTTCTGTGATCTGTACATGTATAAATCCTCATATGAGTTTTGCATAATAAGTAAATAGCAGGCATGACTAGTGGGACCAAATGTTTAAGCTCTGTTGTTGGTTGGTCCAGGATTAAGGTAAGCTAAAGAAGGTAGAGTACTCTGGTTAAAGACCTCCAGTTCAAAATCAATTTAGTTCTTATGTACCTATCTTGTTAGGATCCAAAACAGATGGTAAAGATTTGTTCAAATAAATCTCCCAGTCAAAGATATTAGGGATTTAATTTGGATAACCTTGATCAGTTACATTCATACATCAAGACCTTAGCTTAAGAAGGAGATTTGCAGTTATGCATGTGTTGAGTAAACTAGTAGTAGTGGTATATATGTATGCATATGTAGGAGGGACCATAGAGCTAATTTACCTTACAGCAACAAAATGTTAAAGAAGTGATCTTTGTTTGGAATAAGCCTTATAAATGGAGTGTAACCCAGATGAGAAAGATGTATGTAAAATACATATATGTGCATATATAATAACTAACAGTAGCATAGATGTGCATGACCATGAGATTGATTTAGTTCTGCTGAAACATGTGTTCATATAGTATATGCACGTTTGAAAATTTGAAATGGATAGACCTCACAAAATGAAGTACCAGACTAGGTATTGCTAATATCAGCATATACTTTTAGATAAGCTCATGATAATTGGCAAAAAGAACTAATCTAGATTGCTTGCATAATAGACTTCATCCTTCATGTGTATATAAAACATTTCGGCCAAAATAAAAATAATGCCAAACCAGTTCTAAAACATTTCTAAGATCATCATCTACTAATGCCAGAAAAATGAATGAATAATCATGTGTAGTTTAGTCGCAAACGAAAAGCGAAATCCGTCTAGTTAAAACGTCAACTTTATGATCACAGATGCTGTTTCAACAGCAAATAAAATATCTTGTCTAAACTCTAAAATTTATAAAATCAGTTTAGAAATACTCTCCAAAGTACATAGCACCATATTCTAAAGAAATAATCTCATTTCATCATGCTTTGCATATAAATCTTGATAGCAAAATAACCTTAAGTGTTATGATTGTTGAAATCCTTAATATGAGTAAAAGAGCATTAATAATAAATAAGAAATCAATGATTATGATAGTTATAACTCCAGGACCTTCTCCAAGATCATGACAATGATGCCAGTGGCCTAATCCTGCAGATCTAACTTATATAAATCGTTTTCATACAAAAATTCTTAAGGCTAAAAGCTATTCTCATATAATATTTTAACTAATGTTTTAATCCTATTAATCCAAATAATTTTAGCATCTATAATTCGAAGTTATAAATACAAGAATACATAATTTTAGCCTCTTGAATTCATAAAACAAGAATAAATAATCTATAAAAGAATATGTGTATGTTTCTTATAGCATGTTTTATTTGATTTAATGTCTATCTTCTTTTTGCCCTTATTGAAATTGTTGTTTCGCTATATTTCCATTGAATAATTACATTTTTCAATTGGAAAATATTCGATTGGAAATTCGTGATGATGACGCCATCATGAGGTCACGCTGACGTCATAAATCGATTTTTCAGTATAAAAATAAATCTGTTAATTCGTATTTTCTGATTTTCTGATTTCAGTATTTATTTCAAACTTCAAAAGGCTATATCTTTTGCATCGTAACTCCGAATTGAGTGATTCCAGTTTATAAAAATTTGTAAAATTGAGATCTATTTAATGGTGAATTTTAATTGATTTTTGGAGTTCTATTGCTCTCTGTTTTGGCATTTATTTGCTTTTCTCTTTCGCTAGACGCAACTTGCGAGACGTTGAATTGTGCGACGCTTCGGAGGAAGATCAAGCAACCCAAGAGCAAGCTTCAGATCAAGATCAGGACCTATTCCAAGGCAAGTTGTGCTTTGATCATGTTGAACCCATGTTTATAAAATTGCTATGTTTGTTTTACAATATTGCATATATTTCAAATATACAATTGTTTCAAAATTAGATTGGGTTTAGCTAAAATACCAGATTGATCTATACCCTACCTTGTCATTATATGCCATGAACCATTGTCACCCTAGATTGGTTTAATATAGTTGATTAATAATTATGATCAACATTGAGGTTAGACCGTATTAGTTGCTTAGCCATGCCACGCCATCACATGTGTCGTAATCATTGTTAATTAATCTTGATTAACGGAATATGGAACAATGTTATGAACTTGTGTGTCATGTGGGATCACACGACGAGATTGAGTTGTTGTGGCGAGTCATGTCACGCAACGATGTTGAATTGTTGATGGCACGTGGTGCTTGGTAATCAACTCGGGTGATGATAACTTAGATTGGGGCAAGTGGCAAGGCGCAGGAGGTTAAGGTGGGCCCGATGGGCGATGGTATGTGGAAGTCTTGCCTTGATCACACTAAGGACTTAACCTTGCAAGCCTTTGACTCGAGTCAATCATGCAACCACATGTTCGGTATGGGCCACTAATGAGTAATTTGCAAAGTCTTAATTTGATACTATCGTGGTCGGTGTGAGTTCCTGGTCGGTGTAATTCACATGGCGCAAGAGGGGGCCCGGATGTGGTTTATGCACTCCGCCAGTTGTTGAAACCTTAGCGGTAGTATCGGGTTAAGATAGAGCATTGTAAAGGCTTTGTTATAATCTCTCGCCTTTGTGGTGTTTGGTTGTATCACGTGGGTAAAGTGCATAACCTCTGCAGAGTGTGAAACTATTCTGATAGCCGTGTCATGATTGAGCAATGCTCGGAATTACGCTAAGGGTTAGCTTAATTAATTGGACAACTTGGTTGGGATGGCGGAATGCCATGTGGAAGATGGAATTTAACTTAGGATTGGAAACTTGGTTTACTTGAGAAATATCGAATTTATTTATTATCGTTATTTGTTTTACATCCTTTACAATCTATATATCAGATTCGTTCATAAATGCCGCTATTGCAAAATAGCCATGATAGCCTATCCATTGGAATAAGCCTTGCATATAGATACATGGAATTGCATTCTGTGCACAACTTGTTGAGTGCTTTAAGTACTCACCCTTGCCAAACAACATTAATCAACAGTTGAAGAATCTACACCTGTGTTGGAAGATGAAGTCCAAGAAGACACGAGTCATTAGGGTCCGAGCCTTGTCGGTTGCCTGTGGTGATCCGATGAGCTACCACGCTTCTACTTTCCACCGCTTAATTATTAGTTTATATTTTCAGTCCTTACTCTGCGTGGCTTAATAATGTAAGTTGGTCATAAGATCATACATTTAGTTATATCAATAAATGAACTATTATTCTATTATCGCTGTGTATGATGTGATATGTACCAATGTTAAGTCGTGCACTAGCGTTGATCCCGGGAATAGTGCAAGAAACACGAAGGTTCGAATCGATGGATTCGGGTCCTTACACTATATTTCCATTGAACGACGTGTAGAACCCGACATCATTAATTCCGTTGTCGACAACACAGGCATCGACCGCGACTTCATCATAAACAACAATTAAGCAAGGCAAGCACCCCCTTTGATCATATTGATCCCAGTATTTAATTTTCATTGTATTTATCAAAATGTTTCATGCATGCGTTTATTTTCTGTAAATACGCTATTTTGTGGTACTGGTAGATATACCTGTTGTCTCATGAAACTTCCTTGATAAGTATGGACATGTAAACCTTGATAACCATATAAATGGGTTAGACAATACATAATGTCAACTTGGGTATATGCGATTATTAACCATGCTTAGCCATGCTTTAGAACCAACGTTGAATATGATCAGATCAAAGTTGATTCTTGAGAATTGAAAATGGTTGGTTATGACATGATGTCAATTGTTGGTATTTTAACTAAAAATCCCAAAATAAAACTATGGTTTAGATGCGGGCAATTATTGGCAATAGCCTATTGTGCAAGAGATGGACTTGTACGTAGTGTAGGGGGAGATTATTGCCCGTGTCGGATTAAGGACCGAGCTATGGGTTGTTTTCAAGCCAAGAATTCCGTGCAACCACAAGTGCTGGGATGGGGCAGCCTTAACCTATTAAGTTGCTTAGGTCTGGCTTTGCACATTGGTAGGCGGGAGATAGTATGAGTAATCCTTTCTAGGTTTGCTTATGAGGGGCTTCCACACTTCGTTGTGGGTAAATGCATATCAGTATAATAGTGTATGCCTTGGTATGGGAAGAAACCCTTATCGCAGGGATTTACAGCTTCTATTGTAGGGAATTACTGCTTGTATTACCACTTTAAAATGACAGGGAATCACTGTCATGTTTCTTCTCTATAACAAGGATTTAACGTCATGGAGCTGGTGCAAAGCTAGGTCTACGTAATGTAATGGTTATGTAATGACTCTCTGCGGCACACCAAAGGAAGTGTGCTAATTATCGATTGCACAAAGAGTCAGTCATGTCTTGTGGGTAAAGCTGTACGCCTCTGCAGAGTGTAAATTTAATTAATTAGTCGCACCTACGGTCAAAGGCACTTGGTAACGTAATCACATGGTTAGCAGTTTTACTATTTTCAAAATGGGATGATTTTCACTTGATGTGCCTTGTTTTGGCAAAGATTATGGTTACGCCACGTGTTGGCAAGGAATGGACATGTCAAAATTGGATTATTGGATCATTGAATTATCCAATGCTCGCGAAGGGCTGTCAGTATTACTTATGCTTTACTTATTTCTTATCAGTCAAACTTGCTTTATTAAATTCCGTTTGCAAATGACAACTTGATTTATAAATTCAATTTCGCTTTATGCAAATTAACCGTAGAAGCCTTTTCTTTGAAATGGCCTGCATATATTATAGGATTTGCTAAAGTCTTGCGGAGTACGTAAAGTACTCACCCTTGCTTATTATGTTGTTTTAGGTGGAAAAAGATAGCGAAGCTTCGAAAGAACTCTTTTCGTCGCAGGATGCGGATTTTCAATAAAGCGACCTTTCTAAGGATTATGCCTTGTCAGTTGCCTGAGGGACTGGATGGGCACACTATAAGACTTTGCTTCTTCTGTTGCTATATTTATATAATCTAAATTGTAAGAATATATTGTACAAATAGCTTCCGCTTGAATAAAATGATGTATGGATGTGATTCCAATTGTTGAAAATGTCCGTACTAGCCACTTATCATGGGACTAGTACTGTATGCGCATTAGATTTCCATTTTTGCAGTTATGTGAAAATGGGGGTCGTTACAACCGTAGACACGACTATTCGAATAGTTTTACACTCTACTTAGGTTGTACTATTTTACCCACAAAACATGATCGTCTCTTGTTGCCAAGCAATTAACACACTTCCGTTGGTGTGTCAGCAGAATGATCACGACAAAGCCTTTACAATGCTCTGTCTAAACTCAATACTGCCCACTAAGGTTTCACTCCTCAGGGCCCCCTCTTGAGCCATGTGAATCAACCCGTCCATCTCGGAACCCACATCACCAATTGGCAGTACTCAAGGTTAGAAATTGCAAATTAATCAGCTAAGTCTGTCCCATACCAAACATGTGGTTGTATGGTTAAGCCCAGTTTAATGGAATACAAGATTAAGTCCTTAAGTTGTCTCAGGCAAGACATCCACATCCCAAATGTGCAAACAACACCCCTTTACTTCACGATCACTTGCCCGAGCGAAAACAATCTTGTTTACCCAAGACCAATGGCACACCCTGTCATGGTACAACAAATTTTACAATAGTAGCTACCGGCCACAATTCAATATCTCATTAAGTCAAGATTAACATTAATTCACATGTGAAATGAATCACATCGTATAACTAAGCATAGCTACGATAACCCAATGCTGGTAATATGATCATGTCCAACTAGTAATGTCCCAACCTAGGGGTAACAATGGATACATGGTATTCTAATAATCAAGGCGGCAAAATATCAACTAGGTATATAGCTATTCCCAGCAACTAACCATTGATACACAAATAGCATGCAATTGTATAAAACAAAGTACTTTTGCAAATATTGGTTCAATATGATCCAAGGTTACGAATTGCCTTGTTGATCTACTGTTGATTCTTGATCTTCAAATTCTCTATTCGCTCCCTAGGATCAACGTCTATGTGTAACGAAGAATGAACACCAAAATAAATAAAAAATAGAGACAAAACAAACTCTAAAAATAAAAAAAAATCAAAAAAATAAATATCTTGTATTGAGAAAAAATTCAAAATTTTAATCGCCTTAATCGAAGTTCGTACGAGAGTGAACCGATTTTTGCAAGGTTTAAATCATATAGAGCAATAAAGAAAAGAATTTCGAATTTTCAAAATTATTTTTGTAAAGAAAAATAAAATTCCAAATCACAGTAAAATATCATAAATCTGAATATTAATTTATGAAAATAAATTTATACTTTGTTTCTTTTTTCTTTTCCTTTTTGCCTTTTCTTTTTGACTGACACACTCTCTCCTGCTTTTTGGCTCGGCTTGCTGTACAGAACGTGCGTAGGGTACAGAAGGGCACTCATGGATGGCACCTGGGCATCAGCAGGCATGGACTAGTGGATAGGATGGCGGTGAACCTATATCACAACTGCTTTCTGAATTGGACTGACTTATATCTCTAATATTACTCTACATCACAGGCAAAATTTCAAATACAGTCAACAGTATACCGTATAATTTCAATTTTGGACTACTTCTTCACGTATTCTCCCAAATGGCAGCGATACCCGGCATCTGGGGCACCGGCAGTGCATAGCCAGCACCCCAAAAACCGGCTATGGCATAGCCGGCACACCATGTGCCGGCTATGCCCTCAGGCCCGCCGTCGCCGCGCCGCTTCTCGCTTGCTCGCTTGTCCGCGATTGCTTCGCATGCACCAAAACCAATTAATTTGCATGCATGTTGATGATTGCTATGCCGTGGGCCCGACCGGTCTCGTCGAATGTCACCTCGGTTGTTTGCATGCATCCTCACTTTGCGCCGATTACGTTGCGCGTGGAGGTGATTTATAAGCTGCTAGTCGCGTCCCGTGTGAAGATGCATGCCTTGGGCTCGGTCGGTCGCGTCGCCCGTGGAGGTGATTTCCTTGCATGCTTTGCTTTAATCTTCGCCTCGTCGCGCCAATCCTTGTCCGTTCGCACGCTTGAACTTCCGTGAGTTGAGTAGGGCAAGAAACAATTATTGCTGCTAGTTGGAGCATGGCTTAATTAAGTAAATTATTTCTAGTTGACCACACATCATACGGATTACACACTTAATTACTTAGTCTACCAACCCGCTGTGGATTACACACATCAATGAAATTTTCATAAAAATTTCGCTGACAAGTTAATTTTAACCGAAAGTGAAAATGAAACAAATCATCTTAGAAAATTTTGAAATTGCTTAACGAAAAACTAAACAATAGATTGGATTATATTACAAGGGTACAAGGGCATTACAACAAAGGACGAAATTGCTTATCAAACAACTAACGAAAGCATTGTTGGTCATGGTGGAACAAATGATCGTTCCGCCTATCTAGGTACAAATGAATGATGTCCAATATTTTCTGCATATTACATGACCCGTAAATTATGCGATTTGTTCTCGGACACCGCCAATCCCTACTATGAAAGAACTCCAAGGATGCGCAGTGCTCCCGCCTATTGCCGGATGGGTGGCCAATGCCGTGACGCCCTCGGTGTGTAAGATTGAATTTTTTGGCTTTTTATGTGGATTTCGGCCCTCCCATATGGGCATGTCATCCCGATTCCCGGTGTCCCCTATGTTAATACCACCCGGGTTCCCGCACGATCTGCGCAACACGTCAAGGATTTGTTGCGTGGTGCGGACCTCGACCGACTGCTTCCCCTTGTCCCTTCCTCTTCGAGAGGAGGTACTCTTCTGCGCCGCTGGCGGAGACTTGCCGAGACGCCTGCTCTGTTTTGGCTCGCACTCCACTACATGGTGAAGGAGGTGTGTGTTGGGCTTATCCTTGTACAACCGGAAGCTTGCCCTGCAGTCAATGCAGTATGCCCGGTTCGGTCGTTGAATAACACCGTAGGCGTACTCGGTCCGGCTTTTCCGGGCGTAGTAGCACCACGGAGAGGGTTGCTCCCCGCTATCCCACACAGAAGTTTGAGATGTGGATGGTACGCCTCGGATCCACCCGATTGAAGTAGCCGCACCATTCATCCTCGCCAAAGGGCACCGTAGAATCTTTGATCCGCTAGATCTTCGTGGCGTATCAACCACCGCCGCAGCCGTGTTCGCAAAAAGTCGGGCTTTGGGTGGCCCTTGAGGAGGTTTCTCCTTTGACTCGAGCAATTTCGCACATGTCCTTTTGAACTCCCCGTATGATGGACTGGTTTAGAATTATTACTTTGTGAGTGAAACATGAGTAGGTCGCATGAAACTCACCGATTGGTTGGCCCCTTGCCCACCGCCCGAACTCGGGTCGATCTAGAACGGGACGATCTTGACGGCCTCTCCCACCGTTCAAGTTCTCGCGGCCGGTTCGGCCGTGGTAGTTGTAGACAAATTCGTAGTCACGCTGCTCGGGTCGTCGATCCATTGGAAGAAGCAACACCGGTCCTTGTCGAGAAAAGAAAGAACGATGCATGAAATGGTATTGTTACCCTATATTGTGTAGACACCGTAGGGTTTACCTCGTAAGAGCGGCACAACAAAGAGTGAGCGCTGGTGGCGTGTCTCGTGGGTAGATTGCATCATCTTCGCCGGAAGGTTGCATTCGCATTTGGGTCGGGCAGCCCGCAGAACGGGTGCGCCGACGCCATCGTATCCGGTAGTCGGGCAAGATGACTTCGCTGTCAAGAGGCTACGAGAACGACATCGTAGATTGTGCCGACGCTTATCTGGTTTGGCGATGTTGGATGTCTATCCCTCGGTCGGGCTTTATATTGGTGGTGGGGGTTACTCTACACAACCGCAAAGACGATCTATTATGACGACCGTCACCTTCGAGAAAAGTCGCCAAAGGTCGCACGAGCCGCCACCCTATGTCGAAGGTCGCACGAGCCGCCACCCTATGTCAAAAGTCGCACGACCGTCACCCTCTGTCAAAAGTCGCACGATGTGTCACCCTCTCGGGAAAGGTCGCACGACGTGTCACCCTCACAAAGGCCGCAAAGAAGTTAGTCCACAAGAGATTTCAACGACGCTGTCGATTAGGGTTTTGCTTAAGTAGGATTCAGATGAAAATCAAGTTTTATTTAAAATATTTGTACAAAATATAATAGTATATGTACCGAATCGTAATATGGACCCTTTTTCTTTTACTTTCGCATTAGACGAGATATTTTTCTCGATTGCCTTAAAGGCTTAGTCATTATAGTTTGTGCGCTTCTTAATCTTGAAGGTATTTGCAAATGATAAGTTTTATATGCTACACTCGTTGTAATTGAAATATTTTTCCATATTTTGGAAGAGTAATTGTTGTAGGATGGTACAGAGCTTTTCTTTCATTATTTTCCTTTTATATAAGATATTTCATGACTTGCCAAAAGCTAATACGACTAAGCCGATCACATGGCTTGCGGTCAAATTTTAATTCTTCGATTGCGGCTACACTTTGTGGAAGATTCTAACCATTTTTCATATATTTGTAGGGGATAGCCCTAAAAGTATTTTGAAGTTAGTTTCGTGATATTACGCATTTATTTGATACATTTTTCACGTGTAGGGTCCTTAGGGCTTAATATGGCCTAACTCAAAATTGATCAAATTGATGTTATTTCTGTATGTGAAGCTATTACATGTTATTTTAAGGTTGTAGCATTTTATTTCGTCGAATTCAAGGCTTGTTTGTGAATGTTACGAACAAATGATCGTTTTGCCGATTGAATGTTTAAGCAAGTAGTAAACAATGCAAACAGAAGCAAAGTCTAAATGTTTTTACATATCTGTGACCTATGCAATCCAAGAATGTAAAAAAACTGGTTTTATCAATTTTTGAGGTCGTTTGAATATTTTTCTAGCCTCTTGAAATTTGAATGTTATGATGGGTTTCAACTAGCCATAACTAATTTAGAATGCATTTAAATTTAAATATTTTTGCAGAAAAGAAGTACATATGGTTGCAGGAAGCTATGATATTTATTTCAAGATTTAAGGATGATGGGTGATGTGTCGTGCGCTTTTATGATGATGGGTGATGTGTCTTGCGCTTTTATGATGATGGGTGACAGTCGTGTAGCTTTGATAATGTGTAGTGATATGTCGTGCAGCCTACGATGATGGGTGATCGGTCGTGCGCTTTAATGATGTGTAGTGACAGTCGTGCGGCTTTGATAATTGGTGACGTGTCGTGCGGCTTTAATATAGATGGGTGATCGTCGTGCAAATTTAATGATGTGTAGTGACAGTCGTGGCAATTTTGATGATGGGTAACTAGTCGTGCAAATTTTAATGATGTGTAGTGACAGTCGTGCAGCTTTGATGATGGGTGACAGTCATGCAGCTTTGATGATGTGCAGTGACATGATGGTGACGGCAATTTTAATGACGGTGTGTGTCATGTCGCTTTGATGAATCACTATAAATAGCTTGCCCGTCCGGCGTCTCCATCGATTCTCCAAACACCTCCCATCCGCAAGGAGGCAACCACTCCAGCCGCTCTCTTCGACCTCCGCCTCACCATTAAGTGCCTCTAGTGCAAATCCGGCGGAGGCGCCGCCGCTTTGTCGCCAACCGATCCGCCGCCATTTACCTCTTCGACCTCCGGTCGCGGGATCGATTGGATCCGCAAGGTTTGAGCCCTAACTTAATTTGGATGTGAGGTTTAAACTCGGGATTGCAACGGAATAGAGCTTGCACGCTTGAACAAGCCCCCTCCGCAAGAGGTGAGCAAGGGTTTCATGCGCTGCATGTTCCCCTTTCTCCTTATGCATGTCAGGTATGAAACCCATATGATAGCTAATCAGCACATAGGTTTGTTAATTACACACCTGTAATTCTTGTAGATGGACAAGGATCCGGAGAAGCTCAGTAAAGGATTGGCATAGACAGTGGAACAAATAGAGTGCATCGCGTCTGACCTTAACAAAATCGCCCAAGACAATTTTAGTCCTGACACATGTCCATGTGGCAATGCACACAATGGTCTTGTGATTGATATCGAAGCAATAGCTCGCAGCCTTGAGCAAGTTGCCATACAGTCACGTGAATCGTTGCAAAGAGATGAAGTAGAGGCGGAAGTGGATGCAGAGCCTAAAGGGGATGAAGACCCTGATCTGTGTCTTCCTTACGACTACCAAAGCGATGACGAGGGTAAACGTGAGGATTGGCAATATTGTGAAGATGAGTGTATCGACATTGATAGTGATGGTTCGGGAGTGTTCTAGTATGTTTTAATGTTAAGCCTTGTTAAGTTATTGTAATGCTGATGGATGTTGTTTAGCCTTGTTAAAATATTTTAATATTGCTGGATGTTGCTAAGACTTGTTAAGATATTGTAATGTTGACGGATGTTGGTAAGACTTGTTCAGATCACGAGTGGGGGTTAGAGAGGACCAAAAACGGACCAAAAAATTTCAAGAAAATGCAGACAAGCTGTTTTTAATACAGTAGGATCTTCTCAAATTTTAATGATTTTATATGTTGTTCCACAGAAAAACTTGTCAACATGAACAAGTTGTGTTTCGAAATGCTCTACAATTGTCATGTAGAACACATAATTGTTCGAGCACGGGAAGACCCTTAAAAAGGCAAATTACTGCCAACAATTTAAATCGGTCCGGTGCAAACGTGAAAACTCACTGTTAACTTTCCCGATTTTCTATGATTTTTTCTGTTGCTCAAATAAAAAACTTGTCAACATGAGAAAGATGTGTCTTGAAATTCTCTACAACTTTCATGTATACCCAATAATTTGCTGAACACGGGAAGACCCTTAAAAAGCGCTAACAAGAACCGGTCCGGCGCAAATTTAAATCGGTCCGGCGCAAACGTGAATTTTATGTAAGAGGACTCTTAGCGCCGGACTGAAAAGTCGGTCCGCGCACATGGAGTACGCCTGTCAAGATAATTCTCGCTAGACCGAAGATCGGTCCGCGACATGGTCTACGCCGGATGGAATTTTTGAACCTAGGGTCTTTGAGCTACTGAATAAAATGAAGTTTGGTTCGAGAGGATTGTTTTGGCTCCAAGTAATCTTAGTGAGTTTGCATACAACCAAGATCATTTCTTATGAATAATCCTCTTAATAGTACGGTTATTCATCAACATCAAAACCTACGATAAGTATAATAAAAAGAATAGGGGGCCTAGATGCTCTCGATCTCCCCCTTTTTGGTGACAGAGCTATCAAGGTTACTTATTTCTTATCCTTTAGATGAAAGTTAGTGTGATAACACATGAAATGCTTGAATATTTCATACTCCCCTTGAATACTTGCTTTGGGATTTAAACTAATAAAGTAATAAAAAAGGCACTCAGAAAATTCAGATAAGCACAACCAAGTAATTTTAATAAAACCGTAAATCAATAAGACTGCAGATAAGGTGTTATTATAACCACTTTATGCTAAGAGAAAATAATAAGAGTACTAATCACTTCTTAAACACTAATTTTACTAATTCTTCTCCCCTTTGGCATCAATTTCCAAAAAGGTCGCTTCTTGCGCATAGAAAATTCCTTTTCAAAGATACTTGCCATTCTCGAACTTGTGCTTCTCCTTGGAAGGAAGACGATGATTGCTCTTGGTCTTTGTCGAGAGAGGAGTAGCCATAGCTTGATCATGCCAACTAGGATAATCAGTTCCCTGTGATGAGGGTCGAACGTGAGTTCACGTAAGTCTTGCCGGACATCTCTCGATTAGCTCTTGAGTTTCATCTGACTTATCCAATAAGAGTCAGGCAATTTGTTCCCGATTAGATACCAAGTTATTTCTAGCATCTTCAAGTAGTCCCAAGATAATTAAACATATCTCCTTGCCAATCCAAACAAATGCCGTCTTTTCAAGTTCTTGTATACAGCTTTAGCAAATTTGTCAATTTGGGCAATTTGGGCATTCTCGCTTTTATTTAGATCATACAAACTGCCTTTGACCTCAAGCTTTGATTTCACCTATCCACTTTGATTTCACCTATAAGTTTCATCCCCGAGATTTGCTTGTTCTTGATAGATCTTTTGCATTATTTCTCCTCGATGGTGAATTGTCGTCATTTGTTCACTATGTCTCCGAAAGCAGCCAATCTCCTTTCTTCTTCAATATTTTCTTGAGCATTTATGAGATTACGGTTATATTGTTGCTCAAAAGATGTGAACTAAGTCGGCCGTGAGTCCCACCAAGATGGTTGATGACCATAATCATGCGAAAATTCAGTGCTCAAGAAATTCAGAGTGATGAGAATGATGGGAATCTTCAAGACCGGAGTGAAGGTTGGCATATGTCCTCGGTGTGGCCTAGAACCACCGCTTCATGTTCATGAACTGTTGGTGGAAATATTTGAGCTTGCATGAATCTTGTCGCAGCTTGCTAGTTCTTGCAGTTTAAATTTCTTCATCTCCATGATGAGATTCAGAGCTTACAAGAATCTCAAGGCCTTCATGTCATCCAAAACCTCGATGACTCGAACCCTCGAGCCATAGCCTAATATC